>JAGKTI010018583.1:0-17602 GCA_018397915.1 Birgus latro | reverse complement strand
GAGAGAGAGAGAGAGAGAGAGAGAGAGAGAGAGAGAGAGAGAGAGAGAGCTGTTGTAAAGAACCATCAAAGCAAGGGGTTTATGGACAACTTACAATACACGCTGTGATGGTAATCTTTACAATTATATTCTTGCTGCTGGTATTGCTGAACGATTTTATTCACCTGACGGGGTATCTTTCAGGGTAAAGGACATATAACAAATACCATTAATCTCTTCAGCAGTCTTGCCACCACAGGATAATTTTATTCTACCCAGGTTAGTGCCCTCGCGGGAGAGAATTTAGATAAAAGTGCCCATCTGCTTTACAGACTGCTGCATACCAGTCACTTGTACAAAGCACATTCAACCACAGAATATCCAGTTTCATTCCAATGTTCTCACATGTCATGTGTGTATCCTTCACAACACTGTCATCGTCATCGCCTGCATTTTCGTCATCGTCTTCATCGTCATAATTATCAAAATCGACATAGTCGTCGATGTCATCATCAGAGGGTCCCATGTTTCCAGCTATCATCATCATCATCATCATCATTACAAAATTATTATCACTGTCATCAGAGAAATCTTACAGTGATTATTTCTTTGTCTGGACGTGGATCCGAGTTTGAAGACTGGTTGGACACTTTCAGTTTGGACGCAAATCGGCGTCTAAAGATCGCGAAAGTGTTAACAAGAAGGTGGTTGTAGAACTTTAATAATTCAGCCATGGTTACCAATAAGGTGGTTGCAGGGCTTTAATAATTCAGCAGAATTTACCAATAAGGTGGTTGTAGGGCTTTAATAATTCAGCAATACTTACCAATAAGGTGGTTGTGGAGTTTTAATAATTCAGCATTACTTACTAATAAATTGGTTGAAGGGTTTTAATAATTCATCAATAATTTGCAATATGGTGGTTGAAGGGTACTAATAATTCAGTGTAAAATGCTTGTCACTTTCTCTGACGCAGTAGGGTTCCCAAAGGGTGTCTGCTTAATTCTGCACATTTTTGGTGAATAGGGATGGTCGTGTGGAATTTGTAACACAGTATAGAAGCCACAGTGGATCGGTGAGTTGCATACTGGTCTTGTGCTGCGTGTGCCCTGAGTCTAGGCTTCCAGTCCAAACCGTGGTGTACATTTAAACTGGGTGCAGATAATGTATCGTTTCATATGTTTCATTATGTTTCCAGAATCATCAGACACAATGAACTATTAACCCCCATCAAAATGATCAAGTGTTTCTATTTATCCTGAAGCTACCACATTCAGTATTAACCACTTAACCGCGGTCCGTCACTTTCGTGGTGCTCGGTGGCGATGGCTCAAGCCGTGGGCCGTGAGTTGGGTGCCTCTGTTTTCTTTTTAAGTAGCTGGGGCCTTCAAAATATAAATATATATGAAAAACTGTAGGAGAATCCTGAGTGCTGTTTATATCATTCAGGGTAGTTTGGGCCAATATTCTATAAAAAATAAGTCAGAGAGCACAGCTGGAAGTGCCAAGACCGACTCACACAACCCTGCGGTTTAGGGGTTAATAGTAATTTCTAGCAGTGTGTTGGAGGGTACAATTACATCTTTCCAAACCTAAATACTTTTTCCTGGTATAAATAACCAAAAACTGGCGTTATCAGACTGAATGGCTAAAGAAAATACGGCTGGGTCTCAGTGCCGTGGGACGTATATATTTTGGTTGACTTTGCAGTGGACATGTTCTGGCCACTAAAGTTATTTATCCCTCTGCTAGTAGTGAGAAGACATACTGCACGTATCATAAAGCGAGGCAGGTGGTTAATAAGTTGCTGTTGTCTGCCCTTAAATCCCATTACCCTCACCCTTTCTCATTATTATCATTCCTCACTCACTATTTTCGTCTGTTCCCTATTTTCCATTGATGGTTACATTTCCATCTTTCCTATTTCTCTAACCTGGTCTAGCCTCTTAACCATTAGCCATTTCACCAGTTTGTCATTGCATTTTCCCTCCCAACCTAACTTGAAATTAACAACCTAATGTATCCCACTCTAACTTCTTTCCCATAACCAGCCAATTTTCCTTGTTTTTTACCCTTCCTTCCTAACCAGTACAAAATTAATCACACATTCATTCGCTTAACATCTCTCCACATGGTCACTCTTCTTTTTGGCACCCTTCCTACCTTACATATTCTAAGACAATCAATAGTACTTTAATTTAACCAAACGCCTCATCAGGTTTTCATCTTTCTCACCTCTCTTAGCCTAATCTAACCTAACCAATATTACCCCTAAACCTAGACTTTACAACCCGATCCTTGAGGCCCAGGTGTCCTACTTGCATATGTCATCACTTTGGCAGTAATACTCATTGTCCATATTTAATACATGCTAGGGCTCTCTCGCTCAGGACCAGTGTTATGATATTAAATGGATTTAGAGGTGGCCTTCACGAAATACTGCTGGGGCTTGTGATATAATGGTAAAGTCATCTTTGGCGAAACTTTAATCGTCAGTCAGTAGAACGAACTAGGCAAAAGTGTACTGTTTTAACGATTTAGCCACCACCTCCCGCTATAGTACCCCGTCTTTCCTATAACCATACTTAGCATAACCTACCCTAGCCTTTCCTCTTTAACTCATTAACAATTTCGTCACATGATCATCCTCTCAGGTGATACCCTTCCTTCCTTACCTGACCTAATCTAACCAAACGAAACTTTATCAACATAGTCCAAATTAACTTTCACCTAGAATACCTCAAGTTAAACCGGTCAAAGCTAAATGGACGGAAATTAACCCAAGCGATTCTGACAAACCTACGAGCATATATATATATATATATATATATTTTTTTTATCCCTTATACACCTCTTTACCTTCTCTTTGCAAGCTTTCTCTCCTTCCTTTACCTCCCCCCTTATCCCATGTTTTCGGTTATCCCTTCCTCTAAGCAAAATTTTCTTCCTTTTCTTGATTTATATATTTTTCTTTGCCTTAGGAGTCCTGGATGTCACATTGGTTTCCTCTCCCTCATTTCATTCCTACTTTATGTGCTATACTCCCATCCCTCGGTTTTTATCGGGTATTGTTATCACTCGGTTTGTCTATCTGTTTGTCTGTCTTTTAACAACTTTACGCGAAAACTACAGGTGTGATTTTCGACTAAAATTACAAGGATGATGGGCTATGACTTTCTGATCACCTGATTAAGTTTTGGACCTAATTGGGCCAAGGCCCAGGCTGTAGGCTCAAAAAATGTAAAAACAAAAATCATTTTTTGGCCATAACTCCTTTCAAATCTGCATCCTATGACATGCCTTATTACATCAGGGGGGTCACTCCCCAGTTAGCAGTAGGAGGGCTGGGCCTAAAATTTCAAATGGGCCTAAAATCGTCAATTATGATACGATTATCTCCAAATTTGATACGTGACATCTTTGACTAGGTATCCTGTTGTGTTTGTAAGTCAGCACTAACATGACTGCCGGGAACGAGATGCTGTGCCTTGGCACGGTTTTTTTTTTTTTTTTTTAAATTTTCTTACCTTTTCCCTCCTTTTTATTCACTCCTTCCTCCTCCTCAGTTCCTAGATTCTTCTCTCCTTTGCCTTTATCTTTCTCATGTCCCATTTTCTCTTCTCAGCTGCATTATTTCTCTTTTCCCATCCCATTTTGTCTGTTGTTCTACTCATCTGTATTTATTTCTCTCTTTCCACTATTCTTTCCCCCATTCCCCAGTTTCCTCCTTCCTTCCCCTAGATCAGTGCCTCCATTACCCCATTTATTTCCTCTTGTCGTTCTGTTCTTTCCCTTTAATCAGTTTCTTCCCCTTTCCTCCATTCTGGTGCTCTCCTCACTTCTGTGACCTGAGGGGCCGGAGACAGGTGACATCTTGTATCTTCTATTATTAACACCGTTGTCGTAACAGAAGGCTTACTGTACACACAAGCCACACAACTCCCTATTGATTGCTTCCTCGCCCCATCTCACTAACACCACTCCACTCTTGTTCCCTCTCACCACCACCACTCCACTCTTCTTCCCTCTCACCACCACCATTCTCCCCTTCTTCCCTCTCACCACCACCATTCCACTCTTCTTGTCTCTTCCTTCTCACCATCATCGCTCCACCTCTCCTCCCTCTCACCACCTCCCCTCCACCCTTCTTCCATCTCACCACCACCACTCCACCTTTCTTCTCTTTCACCACCACCACTCCACTCTCCCCCCCTCTCACCACCACCACTCCAGTACTACCGCCTCCTAACTGCATACAGAAAGCCAGTATTATGGTGCCTAGGGAAAACCACAGTTCAGTCTGTTTAGCTACTTTCGAAAGATTTTATTTAGGTGAAGAAGGATCACTCAGACTGAAGGCCTCAAAAACAAATTCCATAACCTGCTTCATTGTCAGAAATCTGTGGAAAACTGTATAATATGAACGAGAGAAAACAAGAACAAAGCATGAAAGACAACGTAGTCAAGGGTTTAAAGCCAAAAGATATGAGTCAGTGAACCATATTTTCGACCTTCTTCATTCTTTTTGCCAAATTTAACATTTGCACTCCCCCGCGTGGCGCTTAGTCTTTGTGTATGTGTATTCCATTGTGTGGCTACACTGTAACAAATAGTGTTCATCACACTTAGATCAATGTCAAAGGAAGGATTTAGGGTCAGGGAAAGATGAAGTGATTCGATTTTAAAAAACAATGGGTCAACTGTTTAAGTCAAAAAGCAAGATTAACTGAGAGTTTTGATCCTATCTAAACCAACCTCAGTGGAAAAGTTGATGGCCGGGCAGGGATGAAGTGAATCGATTATGAGAACAAATGGGCGCAGATTTAAGCCACAGGGCAAGGTCAAACACACAAAGAGCTGATGTTGCACAGTCTTGGTGTCCCTTCTTGCTTTTTTAAGAAACACTTCCTTGCCGGAGCGAAGTACACCTATGCATACCAAAGATCAATGGCTCTATGTCAGCCAGGTGCAGCTATACTTGGTAGGTTCATTGTTAGGTATGAGAAGAGATTGTTATCCTTGCTGCAGCGAATGAGCGGGTCCTGCGACGTGCTGGCTCAACTTTTCCTCCAAACCACTGATACATTAGGTTTTGACACTGTTTTAAAACGGAATAAGGGAACTGTTCACTCCAACTGCACTTACACTTCTTTACTCTAAACACCTTTTTTGGTTTAAGGGCAATGATGATTTGATTTACCTTATGAGAAATTCTTATCGGTGAAGAGATTAGTTAACGGAAAATGGGTTAACGATCTTGTACTATGGTGGAGGGTAAACAAAGACCAGCTAAATAATTGAAGATGGTAGGTAGGTGGACAGGTGTAGTTGGTGACAGGGGGTGTGTAGGGTTAACTATGTAGGAGTCTCACACCTGCCCTCACCACAGGTACTGATGTAATTCTCACCCCTACTGCATTAACAACCACTTCGGTCATCCACGTGTGCTGCCGCTATTGTACCTGTTGTTGGTGCAAGCATAGTTAACTATTTGACCTTTAGAAATTACTTTTGTTAAGCAGCGCCTTATCACATGGACTGACACAGGGCTCTTTTAACACTCGTCTTTATACATGTAGTTCGTAATTTTTTTTTTTGCCTCAATCAGCCTATATTATTCAACCAATGAGAAATCTGATGGAGTGCATGGCTTATAAATTATACAGCTTCCATTAACTCTTTCATTACAAGAGGCTCTTATCAAAAAGAATATAATCGTCTGGAGACCTCAATATTAGATTAAACAAGTTCGTCATCGTATGGTGAAGAAATAATCCCCCTGCATCTGGTGGCGTATGTTCAAGTTACTGTTTGTCACCACCAAATTGTGTTCAGCAACCTAGGAAAAGCTTCTTATATTGAAGGAGTTCATCAAGACGATAACTAATCACTCCACTTTGCATATTTACATATAATTTGAATAAAATACTCTGACAGTAACAAAGATAATATGAATAATTGCATTCCCATGTTGAAAGGAACAAACAAAGTTATGTCACTGTAACTTGGCTGAGTAACTGTCAGTTCGAGAAAATTGCTACTGATAAAGTGATGATGATGGTGTGCGTCAGTGCTATCTGTGTTGGTGATGGATGGGGTTAGGTCACGTACGAAGGCGGACTTGTGCTATCTTAAGTCTTTGAATCCGGATGACATTCTTTTTGCTTTTCTTTGCTCCCAGACGATTTTGTTTTGGTTACTTCATGCTTATCCTAATTATTTTCCTTAGACTATCTCATACTGCTCCAATTCAAAGATCCATTTCTAGGCTGAATAAATTCGTTTGGAGATGGCAGAAAATGAAAAGGGAGTGCCGAGCTCAGAGGGTTAACTCTGTAAAATTCCACGGGCCTCAAATACAAAATAAAATCGTGAGCTGAAAGCAAGAAAATTAGAAAATCGTCAGTGTACTGAAAGGGATACTACTTCAGTACGATAAAATTACTAATTTCATTTAGCTTATAATTTAGCTCTTTGGAAAAAAGTCAGTGAATATCGCTTCTAACCCTTCAGTGCAATGGTCTCTTCCATGTAAAAATAAATTATCAGGTGGTCACCAAGATATACAGTAAGTATTGTACTGAAAATATTCAGTAACTTTGTTCACTCTAACAGAGCTCTTCTGACCTGAGCATTATTTAGAAGGCATCAAGAATAAATAATAAAACGGTGATTGTACTAAATGGTTAATGGAGATTGTATCTAATTACTACACCGTAAGAGGTCTCTCCTAAGGCGAATAGTATCCTTAGACATTACCCAGAAAAGAATATGAAAGGTTTCTTTGCTCTGAAAGGCATAACCCTTTAGTTAATACCGTTCCTATGCTGTACACTAATTTTTTTTGAGAGTGGCGATATTATAAGTAATATCATTATCAATTACATGAAGGAATAACGGAACTCTTACTAACATTATCATGACGCGAGTTCCTACTTCACCTGAAGAGATGAAGTCTGGGCGAGGCAGAAGCATAATATATATGTGATCTTAGTAGTGAAGGTTGTTGCTGTTGTTGTTGTTGTTGTTACTTAACCCCGATTCGCCTGGCCGAGCAAACTCGTCGACCTCAGGGAAGCATTTACCCTATACTGTCGTCCCACAGAGTCCCTACAATGGTTAAGTTGTATCTGCGTCTCAGAGTGGCATGTACTGTGAAGTGCTCCATGATGTTTGTTACATGTGGATCTATTTTACAGGTGGGGTACGTGTCATCTGTGATTCCACCGAACCCATATTCGAGCTAGTAGTTTAGAGGGGCTGGGTGATGTCCTGACCCAATTCCAGTTAGGTAAAATCGATCAAGTCTATTAAAGAAGAGCTCTCATGGATGGGTGTCGGGCAGGAGGGCCCATAATATAGCGTTCTCATGGAGGTGTTGTACTGCCCTGCACGGAAATGAACACTGTAACCCTAGGACTAATAATGTATGTCTTTTGTTGTACAGTGCCCTGATTAATTCGGTAGGTAAATTTTATTGCAAACTTACTCAGTCCACAACATAGATGACTTGGAGTCGATTCCGTGGCCGGCAACTAGTTCCTTGGACAAGGCCATTGTCTAGGGGAATGTTTGTTGCAATTCAGAGTAGCATCTCGGAGTTGAGGATATCTGACCATACCTTAATATAATAATCATGTGAGCTAAATGTGACACAGGGTAAGTAGTTGCAGGTATATTTCTCGTCCAGTCTCGTAGACTCACATCGGTGCTGTGTAACTGCTTCAGTATTTCTGTCTTTCTCACTCCTAAGCTTTTGTGCTATTCTCGGCCTTGTTGTTTTTGGTTATCCTACTCGTACTTCTTTCAGGGTTAGAGTGACAGGACGTCAGTTTTTTGGAAGAGCGTTTTACTGAGGCGAGTTACGAGACAGTTGTGTTTGCTATGCTCCCTACCTAGATCTTCTGCTCTAGCTAGCTACTTCTCGGTCTCTTGTGCCTTGCACGTAACTATCTAGAAGTTTCACTGTCTGTATGCAATGTTTCAACCTTTAGCACAAAAAGATATTTACAGCAGTTATGTTCCTAGCCATTGTTTATTTCGTGCAAACACTGTGTGAGAACCTATACCCAAGTGTGTGTGTATGTATGTGTGTCTGTTTTTGTGTGTATATATACAGTATATCTATATATCTCTAATCTATCTATATAATAAAGTGAATGTGGTGAATCCTCTCCTAAACATAATCAATCCGAATTTTCCGCTCACCTCAGGCAATCATTAGGTACTACAATTGTCCTATAGTCAGCACAGACATGATAAAAAGGAGATACCAGAACTTTATTGAAACTATAAAACCAAAGAAAAGGAATTATAAACAACCCTCCTCCCCGTATAAAAGCTCAAAAAGTAATGCCATTTTTTTTTCCTTGGGGCTTAATGGCCATCGTCCGCTTGGGGGACAATAGGCCAGCCAAATATATGTAGAAAGGTAATCAGGGCAGCCTCACGTCACTACTGGCCGAGCTCTTACCGCAGTCGTGGCGGGAGCATATGGTAGAAGGCTCTCAGATCGGCTAGACGTGCCTCCTCCCCGCAAATGATCAGGACGGGTCTGATCTCCTCACCCATGTCGGCAGCCCGGAGCAGATAGTAGAAGGTGGTGTAGGTCGTGGCTCCGAGCTGGTACGACCGGGTGTGGGCATCGAGGGTCAGGAAGTGGCGGTAGGAGGCTACATCTAGCCGATCCTCGAGGTCGATGATTGGAGGGCGAGATGGGGGGCCCTCCGCTGCTGGAGGAGGGGAGGACTCACGAATCTCTTCCTCGGCCGAGGAGCCGGTCGACGCTTCCTCGGCCATGGAGGCAGTATCTAAAGAATCCTGCCCCTCCTCCGTCATCGATGGTTGCTCATGTATCTGTGCCGTGGTCTGATCCGTGGTCTTTGACATTGCCGGGTCGTCAACAGAAGAGGGAGTGGAAGTTTCCCTGCTGAGGGGAGCCTCGAGTCGCAGCCTCTTCCTCGGGGTCTGACGAGGGGCAGCAGATCGTCGCTGCCGGGCCCTACGCTCCCGTCGGCGGGGAATCGAGTGTATGTCGCGGGCGAAGCACTCGGGAATGACAAGGGAAGGCAGCCCGTTCTCCTCAAAGATCCTAGGGAGGAGAACGCTCAAAGCCCCCTTATCACCCCCACAAAAAGCCTTCGCCGTCGCGACGCACATCTCCACGAGGAGATTTAGTTGTTTGGAATTCCCAGGATCCCTAGCCTGATGTCCCTGGGCCGTGAGACGTCGCCGTGCATGAGCAGAGCCCTGCACGGCCACACCTCCCGGGCCAGTCACATCTCGGGCCTCAGGGCCCTTTGGGGTCCCAAACATACCAAATTCCACCCGCTCTCCATCACCTAGGGAGCGTTGGTGTCGTGGATTCGGCCTAACGATCGCCGAACGGTGCACAAAAACATCAACGCCAGTATCCTGGCGTTTGATGAAACCGTACCCCGCACTCACGTTAAACCAAACCACAGCCCCCTTGATCTTCTGGGCTGCAGGAAACTGTGGCTGACTTTTAGCCCCCCTCAACGGGTCGCAGGCGTTATCGTCAGCTCTGACGTCTGGCATGGTCGGCTGCTCTCTCCTCTCGAAATGCCAAGAGCCACTGAGGGAAGACCCATAGTAACCTACTCAAACCCCCAAGTGACACAGGACTTGTCTGTTTGAACCGCGGTTCGAACACTAAACTCAGACCCCAGGAACTGAAGCAAAGAAACCCAAAATATCGTATAGGTTCGAACAAAGTATCCATTATTACTAGCTACATTAATTTCAGGTCTATACTTATCTGTTAGTAATTTTCCTTCTAGTAAAGCTTCAACTGAACTGCTGAATTTAGCTACCACCTGAAAATCATTGTAAGAGAAAGGGTGGTCGTAGATTAATGACTGCTCTCTAATAGCTGAAAATGCCATCTGGTGCAAATATTATCCGGTTCTGTAGCTCTTTCCCATAATTGTTCAGATAATTTATTTTGAATGACCGACTTGTAATCCAATATACCCAGCCTTACAACTAGGCCATGTAAATTTGTAAACATCTGAACATAGAGGAGTAGGCACCCTGTTATGTGATTGAAAAATTTTTTATCTTAAGGTAGGTTTTTTATGTACCCCTGTTATTAGTCCATCATTACTTTTAACAATTTTTATGTCTAAAAATGATATACTTCAATTATTTTCTAATTCATATGTGAACCTATTATTTTTGTTAATGCAATAAAAAAAAAACTTGAAACTCTTCATTATTGAAAATTAGAAATAAATCATCTACATATATTATAAAATACATTGGTCTAAATTCACTGGGACAATTGTTCAACCATAAAATCTGACTATTGCACAAAAAAAGCATTGACAAAAACAGGTCCAAGACACGAACTCATACAAATACCATGTAATTCTGATGTGGCTAAATCTAATAATTGTCTAACTCGGGTTGCATTCAGTCCATATAAAAAAAAACTTGGATTATAATTATCAAGAAATATGTCTATGGTTTCATCCAAAGCAACATTATTAAATAGTGACTCTATATCACAGTTATAGTCGCGGCGCACGACTCCGAGGTTGTCATTACTGTACCCTTTCAACCTACCCGTCAACTATGCTTCCGACTTCGTGTGTAATATGATACGCGTGTGATTCGTGTATAATATGTTCGTGCATAATAATATTCTTGTGCAATATATTTGTGAATTTGAATCATTTATAATATGATACGAAATCGGACGCACTGTTGACATGTAGGTTGCCAGGGTACGATAATAACAACCTTAGAGTCGTGCGCCCCGACTATAGATGAGGATTAGAACAGAATTAGAAGAGTATTGACCACATTCATTTATTACTGCTTTGGAAGTTGCGATGTCCAAGATCGCCTGCAGGTGTCTTACTTAGTCGATAGTCGAGCTGGGAGCGGGGTAGTGAAATGGGGGGGGGGACAGAGGGACATGGAGGCGATTTATTTGTGGCCACCCCGTGCGGGATTGAGGCGTCTGGCAATAGATAGATAGATAGATATATATATGTATCCACTATGTGAATATCCTAGAGGTTTAGAAACACGGCTGGTGATACCCAAAATACATCACTGTTATTTGAGCCTCACCTGAATAAAATCGTCTTGTAGTAACCAGAATGAAATATCTGGAGCCCCTCATTCTACAGGTTTAACCAGTTCATTTCCATTGCTTGGACTGCTATCAGCTGAAGAAAAGTCCGCTAGTGTTGGGTAAAAAAAAATGGTAATATTAATCATCATCGTCATCATTATTTAAAATAAATAATAAATAACAGATTAAATAAGTAACTAAATATAAACCTCTGTAGCACCAAAAAGCCTAGCCTGAATTTTTTGTGCGTGGGATTTACGGGTCTTACTGTAACGTCCCTCTCCCACTAGCTCATTGTCCCGATGTTCAGTAGGGATAATAAACTACTCTGATACCATTATATTCATCGTGTTACTCAGTAGATAGTTAATTTTTCCCTCTGTAACCATTACAGACACCAGAACACTTTTGTTATCAGGACCATTACTTCAGTCATCACAACCTTTCATCTAATTTTTACTCTCCTTCGCCTCCTCCTCCTTCATCTTATCATCATCATCAACAGCAGCAGCAGCATCAACATCATTTTCTTCTTTTGCGTGAAAATTGTCATTACCATTATTGTCATCATCATCATCATCATTCTTCATTTACTGTCATAATTTTCATTTACACAGTCACTTCAGTCATTATCATCTCTCATTGATTAAGTCTCCTGCACAACTGCCAACGAACCATTAATTCTCAGTTTACTTAAGATTATCATCACTCTTACTACCTATTACACTAACTTACACTAACATGAAGAAGATGACATAAATAGTGAAGAAATGACCGTCAATCCATTATCTGAAATACGAGGAAGAAGTAGGCGGAGAAAAAGATAGGTCGGACATAGATGGACGAACCCAATATCCAATAGATCAGAGTGTAAACAGGTGGGAGAGATCTTCGTCCTATGGTGGAGTGACCTGGGATGATGATGATGATGATGACCTTCGTTACGCCAATGAGTTACAAACTTAAGCCCTGATAAGCTCGTTTTGGACTTGTAATGAGCCCTTAGCCACCCACTGAGCCGTATGTGTCAATCCTCGTTTGAGTTTGGATGTGAGATTTAATTCCAGTTCAGTATGCGTGTGATACTTGAGCTCGTAATGAGACAAGATGTGAGAATTGAGCCTCCCGTTGAATCCCTTTAGCCCCAGATGCGCGCCTTGAGCCCGTTGAGCCCCGGTGTGACAAAGTGAGCTCCCTGATCCCTGGAAGAATGTGAGTTTGATCCTGGTGGGGGGATCGCCTCTCAACTTCTGACTCACAGTGATCTCTCTCTCTCTCTCTCTCTCTCTCTCTCTCTCTCTCTCTCTCTCTCTCTCTCTCTCTTTCTGGTGGTAATATACCTTTTCTGTCTTTATTTTCTCTGTTGTTTTTTCCCTAGTGGTAAGTGGGGGCGCTCACCACCCACTTCCTCGATGTAGTGCTGCTCTCGGGTGCCTGTCTTTTCCTCTCTTCTTTCATTCCTTTCTTCCTCTTCCGTCTTTCTTTCCTTCATTTCTTCCTCTTCCTTCTGTTTACCTGTGGCTATACAGTGACTGACAAGCCAAATGGTTTCCTGTACACGAGCAAACCATTTACTACGCTGGGTGGTAACCATATCCCCAAATTGTGACTCCTGGGGGTATAGTGGGCAATTAGGGCGCTCCAATTGGATTCAGCCGGTGCAGGTTTATATCAAAGGTGTGGTTGGGGTTTATTGCTCACGTAATGCCACTCAGGGATGAGTGAGGCTGGTCACTCTCATCTTAAATGTCAGGACCAACTTGCCTACTCCTGGGCTTCTACGCTCCTCATGGGGCAACATTGGATTAGATGATGATGGTGATATATTATGTGAATCCTGGCAGCATGTGTTTATATGCTTGTGTATGTTGGCACTCAGTTGGATCTACCGGTAACGTACACAGTATAAACTCTGACACACACACACACACACACACACACACACACATACAGGGGCGTAGCGAAGCGGGTGTGGAGGAGGCGGTCCTCCCCCCCTTGAGGGTCTTGAAATCGTATGGGGCTAAAATAATAAGAATAAATCTTTAAAAATAAATAAATGAATACATAAATTCCATAAGGATAATTAAAAAAGCTTCTTTTTCAGCCAAAATCATTTTCTTGCTCTAATTTTCACCATTTTCACTATAATGAGTTATCGTCTAGATACCAATGCATACCTTCACAGGCCTCAGAAATCCCCTAAAAGTACTTAATTTTCAAAAATTTTCCTGAGGGAGATCACAGCGCCCCTCCAGAACCCCCAGCTGCAGAGGCTCGTTTCGCCCATCTCCCACCACATTTTCAAGAATCTATAAACATCTTTTTCCCGCCCTCTGTTGTGAACCATCTGGCTACGCCCCTTCACACACTTAACCTTATTCTCTCCTTCTACTACAGAAGACGACGGCTACTATACCTACTAAGATGGTGTATTATTTTTTCAGCCTTTGGTGCCAACATGTGCGACTGTGCAAACCAATTCTGGATCCTTAAATTTTGTCACACAGTTGGCGTGTCAAGTTCAGGTTTGTTGGGAGATCTCTGTTTTGGTTGTGCTTCCGTTGTCTATGCTCTTCTCTTGTCAGATTCCGAGCTTCTCTTAGATGAGTGGTTTCTTCACTGCAGAGAGCTTCCCATTGTTTTCTGTCAAAGTCATTGGTTTCAAGATCCTTTGGTATGATGTTGCATTTCTTCAGGGTTGTCCTTATATGATGTTTATACTTCTTCTTCTCTACCCCTGGGCTGCGACGTGCTACAGGGAGTTGGCCATATGGAACCTGGCAGAGAGGGCGGTGCTCAGGCATGCGGAACACGTGTCCGACCCATCTGAGCTGTTTTCTGGCCAGCATGGTTTCTCTGCTGGTTGACTTTGCCCGGTGAAGAATTTGTGAGTGAGGGACTTTATCCTTCCCTGTGTCATGTGTGTCCTTGGATGTGCTGTAAGCATCAGATGAGAAAAGACTCAAGCTCTTTGATGTGAGGCTGGTAAGTAGTCCAGGATTCAGCACCCTATAAGAGGGTTGAAAGGCATACATCCGTATAAATTGATACCTTTGTCTCGATTCTCAAGTTGGCATTTTCAAAGACCCTGGATCTGAGAAGCCCAAAAGATACCGAGACGTGATTGATTCGTTCAAGCACTTCTGCATCGGTGTTAAGTTTATCCGTGAGCACACTTCCAAGGCAGGTAAGATTCTCCACCTGCATCACATTTTCGCAATTTATCTGAAGTGCAAGAGGCTCTTCTTTGTTGTTTCTCTGAGTATTATTTCTGTTCTATTGATATTTATTCCGAGACCCATTGCATGATATATGTTGGAAATGATGGTGAGAGACTATAGCAGGACTTCTGGGACATTTGCAAGGACAGCACAGTCAGCATATTGCAGCTCTAGGATATGAGCTATTTCAGTCTTTGATTGTCGTTGAGGACATCTGAGATTAAATAACTTACCATCTAGACGGAACTGGATTTATACTCCATCATCAGAGCTGGTGACTTAAAAGGGAGGCTGCAGTGAGATAGATGTTGAGAATGATAGGAGCCAGGACACATCCTTGATTTACGCCCACATCCACATGGAAGGGTTCAGGTTTGCTCCCACCAACGGAAAAAGGAACATTCATATTGTCATGCAGACTCTTCAGAATGGTAAGAAATTTGTTTGCAACTTCAAGTTTGGAGAGATTGTTCCATAAAAGTTCTCTGTTGACAACGTCAAATACTTTTGCAACATCGATGAATGCTATATACACGTCACGGTCTCTGCTCATGGCATTTCTCTTCTATCTGCCGAGCAACAAAGATCATAATATAGGTATTTTATTCCTTCTGAAATCCACATTGTGTCTTATGGAGTTTATGGAGTGTTGACTCAGTAAAATGTATTATCAGTCTGGATAACATTATCTTGGCTGGTACTTTACTTGCATTTTGTAGGCATTATAGGCACTAATATACATCTTATATTACAATGTGCAGTATGTAGTGTCTGCTGGAGACATACAGAGCTTCTCACTAGGAATGTCAATCCACATGATGTATATCCACAATCATGTTGTCCCAGACCATTAAGAATGTCTTAACACACGATGTGTCTCACACAGTCTCTCTTAGTCCAAACAATATAATAATTTCCATATACAAGCAGAGTAACTGTACTGAGTCATTTAGCTGACGTCACAGACTCTAACCTTGGAAATCTACCAGATACTACATACCCACCAAGCCGTATATATTCTCAGATTTCAGAGAGCATAGACAGACAGCCCGAGTATACGATCGAGGGTAGAAGACAGGAGATAGGGCCAGCTAGGAGGTTTGCTGTCACGCTACGTTATTGATATTGGCGGCAGCGGAGAACGACGCTGAAATACGATAATCTACAGTCATCGATATTGGTGACAGCAGCAAGTTGAGCCATATGACGCCTCAAGACTTTATACAGTGCTTCGATGATCTACAGTTACAACCAACCTCCCTATCTCTGTACGTCTGTCTACGGCGACGTTCATCGATATTGGATTGGTAACAGCGATAATACGAACTACAGTCAAACCATGCCTAATGAGTTTATATGCAGCAGACGACTCTCCTGAACTGTTACAAAGGCAAACAACAGCGGTAAAGAAAGCCGATAAATGTCTCAATCAACAATCAATGAATAAATAAAGAATCAACTTCACAATCAGGACAATCTACGACTGCTCAACAAGCAACAATCATCAAGCAAACTACAAGCGAATACAATGAGAACAAAACTACAAACCAAGTGAGAAAGGACAATCAACGACAAGCAAGGTGAGGAAGGAGGAATTGCATCTGTACTGTGCTAATAGTGTTGACCCAGCATGGTGGTGTAGCATCAACACATCTGACCTCCAGTCCTCCTTCCTCCAACCTCCACCACCCTCCACCACTCTTCCTCACCACTACCATCCTCTCCACCACAACTACCAGAGTGAGGCAGCTACTCAACAATGTGTCATCAGTCACTGAGTGGGGACAACGACACCACTGACCTACCTTCTTAGTTACCTACCTACCACCCTACCTACTTACCGACCGACTTACGTATCTACCTACGACGCAGTGGGAAGGCGTGGCACTGACAACGATAACGCAGCATCTGCTTATCATCTGACCATCCCTCCTCCACCAGCCATCATCATTAGCTCCCTCACCAGTATTCCCACCACAGTTAATATCAGTGAGCCGAACATTTCCTACATTAATTTAATTGCATATACTATTTCATGCTAGGGAGGACTTCATGCTAGGGAGGCCTCGCTAAGAATCAGAGGTCTGAGATCGTAAGTGGCTTGCATGAAGGAGTTTCAGCACCTTCTCTAACTTACGAGCCAGAGACTATGGTGTGGCATGAAAATGGAAAGTCAAAAGTAAGAGCAGTGGAGCTGGGGCTGTTGGGGAATGTGAATGGAGTGGGGAGGGCAGATAGGATAAGGATCAATATGATTCGCAAAAGGTGTGGAACAAGGAAATCTGTGGAAAGGAGTGTGCTAAGATGGTATGGGCATATGGAGATCAGGGTTGAAGAAAGTGTGCAATAATGTATAGGCGTGTGGGAGTGGCTAGAGAGATGAAAAGGGTATATATTAGCGAAATTGAAGTTGGGAGGAGACGCGATAGGCCTAGAAGGTGGACAGATATGGTGAATCAGTGTGTGAGAAAAAGGGGTATAGGATTTAATAAAGCCAGGGAACTAACACACGATCGAGCTGGCTTGATGAATTATGTGCAGAGTAGCATATGATCAGGGTTTGGAATCTGTTTTTTGACAGTCGTCATACTGACTGTCAGATAGGTGAGTGGGAAACAATGTGAGGAATATTTTTTGACTTATCATGTACAGCCATGATTCCGGTGGCATGATTGGTGAGTGAATGGACGTGTGACTCATTGAACTGGGCAAACTTTGGTTAGTATATCACTCTACTTTTCTTTTTAGCAATCTGTAACCTACCTCGCCCCAATTTAGGGTGGGAAAGAAGGTCTGGATGATTAATATGTCTGTCTATCCATCCACCTGTCTCTCTTCCTATATATGCATCTATTCTTTCTTTCTTTCTGTATTTATTTACTTACATTTATATTTATATTAACATGTACTGTATATGCAGTAAATATATCAAAATCCATTATAAGATACTTGCTAATGTAAGTTCATCATATTCCACTAGATGTCTTCTACATTCATTGATGTGATTGTCAGTGACTATTTGATAGAATCAGATTCCCAGTCACTTAGTGGCTCCACATGCTTATGTCTTAACCCACATCTCCCAACACTTTCATTCTTGAAGGATATTTTGATGTAAACTTTCAGGGCAATCAACCTCTGCACCCTACAACAACCATTTTCTGAGAGTATTCTTTTTTTTTTTTCTCAGCTCCACTGCACACAAAAATTCAGTCCATTCTTTTGCTCACCACCCCTTTGATGGTTTCATGGCGTGATGCAGGTCATGCCAGTATGACCACGACAGAGTTCTTTCTGA
>JAGKTI010018582.1:0-17602 GCA_018397915.1 Birgus latro | reverse complement strand
TTTTTTTTCCAGTGCAAGAGGGAACCAAAGGCTATAAGTCCGTAAGTGTGTGTGTGTGTGTGTGTGTGTGTGTGTGTGTGTGTGTGTGTGTGTGTGTGTGTGTGTGTGTGTGTAAACAAAACAATTATAACAGTGTTGGTCCAACTGGGAGGCTGACTTTCTGTTTCTTAGAATATGACGTCAAAGGTCAACGTCACATGGCAAGATCAACTTAAACAGTTTTATCCGAGAGCAAGGAGTATAAGTGCAGAGTCACACGGAAAGGTCAAAGGTAAAAGTCACTTGTAAAAGTTAAAGCAAATAGTGATGAACTGATGTGGACCGTAGCTGTTGGAATGGTTAAGGGTTAGGAAAGAATAAAGTACTTCCATAAGAGTAATTTGCTGAAGATCAGAGTCTCAGAGGAAAGTTAAATATTCGACTCATAGACCAGTTGGTGGACACAGGTGCTGCACTCTTTGAGTGCTCCTTCTTGTTGTAAATAACACTTTAATATTCTCTTACATATTTCCTAATGTAAACTGTGTCATTATTTTAAAAAAAAAAAAATCATCGCTCTAGCAAAGTTTAGTTTGTGTTAATCTTATACGGCATTTGAGAAACCTCCCGACATTAGAACTTTAATGGACTTATGCCTGCAATGAAAAACTGCCCTCTCACGAGTGAGGTGTAGAGTGGGCATCAGTTGTTCAGCTGAACTGATCCAGTGATCATTCCATACTCGATAAATGACCACGTATCTTTTATACTCCTGATTTTTTTTTCACTCGATTTTGTCTGTTTGTCTGTCTGTCAGTCTGTTTGCCTGCTAACAACTTTACGCGATAACTACTTGTGCGATTTTGACTAAAATTACAGGGATGATGGGCTATGACCTTCTGATCACCTGAATAAATTCTGGGCCAAATTGGGCCAAGGCCTAGGCTGTAGGCCCAAACGATGTGAAAGAAAATACAGGTAAAAATATAATGCTTTTGACAGAGTGTGGCACCGTTCCCTGTTGTCCAAACCCCATTGCTATGGACTAACGTATTTTGTACCTCTGATTCCCTCATATCTAAGCGACAGAAAGATAAGAGCAGAAGTAGATGATGTATAATCCAATTTCCACTCAATTAATGCCGTTGTGCCCCAAAGGACCAGTTCTAGCTCCGACCGTATTCCTAATTCATATAACTGGTCTTTTATCTGTCACCCATAATCCCATCCATTCATATGCAGATGACTCAACACTTCACATTTTATTCACTCAAATACCCTCACAAAGTTTAATATCTCTAACTCACAACTCTACAGCCATCTAGATAAATCAAGACTCTTCTAGGGTCACCGAATGAGGACAGAATAACCTTGTCACATTTAATGCTAGTAAAACCAAAGCTGTGCAGTTTACCAAGAGA
The DNA here is from genome assembly GCA_018397915.1 of Birgus latro. NCBI lineage: Eukaryota > Metazoa > Arthropoda > Malacostraca > Decapoda > Coenobitidae > Birgus > Birgus latro. The sequence continues at coordinate 16,202 of JAGKTI010018582.1, read as the reverse complement.
CAGATATTGCCAGATTCCTGTATTATGTTCAGTGCTACTAATATTCCCATCTCCAAAAGTATTGAAATTCTCGGTGTTTCACTTAACAATGCCCTTAAATGGACCTCTCAGGTCAGATCACTTGCTAAAACCGCCTCAAAGAAACTTGGATTATTGTAGAGTTCGTAGCTTCTTCAATGACGAGCAGTTGGCTATAGTTTATAAGAGTCATGTGCGCTCTCAGCTGGAATATTTCTCACTTTTATGGAGTGAATGTGGGGAAGGTGCACTAAAGCAATTAGACAAAATTCAGAACAAAGCTGTTAGAATAATTAAAAACCCTGCTATTATAAAAAAAAAAAAAAAACTGCCTCCCCAACAGGTAACAAGGAATGTTGCCTCCCTTGCAGTATTTCACAGGTACTTTTATGTGAAATGCTCAGGCGAAGTTGCGTCCATTGTGCCACCTCTCCAACCTTCCCTTGTGCTACACGGGCATCTGGTATCACTCAGCAATATTGCTGAATTTCCGCCTATCAGAAATCTTTTATTCACCGAACTGCATCTCTTTGGAACTCGCTTTCCCAGAGTTGTTTCCCCCTAAGCTTCAACCCACAGCTGTTCAACTCCAACTTTTACAGATTTTTTTTAATGAATGTAGGACACCAGTAATCTGGTGTATGGATTTTTTTTAATTAATTTATTTTTCCTTCCTCTGTTCTGTTATTTAAAAAGAAAAGTAGCTTGTGCTTTAGTCAACAGCATATTTTGGCAGGCGATTAGCATTCAGCCCCCGAATGTGGATTTTCACAGGAGTCTTACCCCTGTTGGGGGGGGGGGGGGTGTAGTGGTTTGCGTGTGTGAGAGGTAGGGCCAAGGGAAGCACAGTCTCGATGTAGCTTAGTGTATATTTCAGAGTACCAGTCCTAATACAAGAGAACAATGAGTGTCTCGTTCGATGGCCAGGAGCAGACTGACTAGGTGGGGCAGCGATGCTTAAGAAGTAAATTAAATTGATTCACTGATACACTGTTTCAATACCTAAACTAAAGCTTCAAACCTAAGTACTTGAGCTAATGCTTCAAAACAAAAGTCATTGAATAATAACTGAGTAAATTAAGCAAATGGAATAACTATTACAAATATATACATATCATACATATAATAATCCAATTATTAATACAATGAATGTCGTGGTGTCACCACACCTCATTTTTTTTCCTTCATCTACATTGCAGATCTCGTTTTACTGTTCTTACTCTCCTTCAGCTGCCTTTTTCATGTTTTGACCATTATCTTTTTTTTCTGCCTATCTTCTACAGATCTTCCATTCTTCTGTCACGATGATCTTGGTAAAATTCCTTTATTTTACTCTTTTATTTCACTATAGGCTGTGTATTTCCATTTGACGGATATGGGCCATTTACATTTCTTGAATAATGTACTAAATCATGGTTGCAAGAATTTCAATTATCTTCATTTATGAGGTAGGCATGAGTCTCCTTGTTTACCAGTGATATCCACCCCTTAATCAAACTACATATGGCCATCCAAGAATGAGGATAAGGATCTCCATCTAGTCAGAAAAAAAATTACTGCACATGAGTTCTCAGCTTTAATGTACCATCCCACCTCGTACTACCTCTTTTATCAGAGCGTAGGGGTCCGGGGCTAGGGAAAGTAGTGTAGACATTCAAGGCATAGGAGAATAATTAAACGCTGCTGAGTGATGTTATTCTGCTACGACAGGGAGAAAAGTCACTCCACTGCTCCTTACCCCATATCACCGGAAAGGAGTTTCGTGGACTTCAGGTGAAGATTCGTTTTAGCCTACAGTCCACTGAGTTCACGTTTGGATGGGCTTAGCCACAATAAAGTAAATAAATATTTAAAATAAATAAATAAATATAAAAAATATATAAAGAATGCTTTCTGGGGAGCATCATCAACTACCGAGAATCCATCTATTGAAATCATTTACTCAGTTCGTTAGCAATTTCACGTACAGCGGAGTTTTCTATTTGTTTTAAACCCAACGGACTGAATAAAGTATCTCTTCAATAGCGGATCCCTTCATACCACGAATTTTTATTTATTTATTTATTATTAAATCTTGTTACCAACAACCATTTTTTACATTCAGCCATAGATGTTACAACATAGATATTTCTTTTTATACTTCTGTACTACCTTTTTTATTTGTACTGTAGATATATCACTTATAAAAATGTTATTATGAAATGGATGAGAATTTTATTTATATACTGTAATTAGCAGTAGCACCTTTATTGCGGTAGACGGGGGCGCCCATCATCCACCCATTTCGTGTAGCGGTACTCTTAGGCTAGCTCTACACTGAGTGGAAAGCCAAATGATTTCTTGTAAACCAGGAAATCATTTACAACGCTGGGTGGTAACCTTATAGCCAACCAACACGTGTTCCCTACGTAATAACAAGTGGGTTGGCGTAGGGTTAGTGCCCCTCAAAAAAAAAAAATAAATAAATAAATAAATACGAACAAGAAGCCTCAGATCAGTGTTGACCAACAGGTGACGACTAAGGACCGAACCAAGGACATGGTACGGATTGTGACATGGAAAGTAAGGGGTGCAAATGATTTGGTTAAATACAGAGAGATTGTCCAGGTGCTTGAGTGCAAAAGTGGATGCGTGTGGATTAAATTAAACTAAATGAAGGGGTGAGAGTGTGAGACAATGGGAATATGGATGCGGTATATGCGCGGAAGTGGGTGAAAATGAGAGGGCAAAAGAAGGAGTGTGTATTGTTGTGTGCAAGAGATGGAAGGAGAATATATAAGAGTATGGATCAGTTGGCTCAAGGATTGTGTGAATAAGATTGAAAGTTGGACTACAAATGTGGGCGATTGTTTATGCGTATGTGCCAACAAAAGATCGTGCAAGTAGAGTGAATGAAGAGTTCAGGACAAATGTGGGAGCGTGCATGGAAAAATTTGAAAGGAATGAGAGAGTGCTTTTGATTGGATATATGAATGGAAAAGTGGGGAATGTGAAGGTGGATGGAGTAGTTGGTGAGTGGGGTGTGCCTGCAGAGGTGGATGAGAATGGCAGTGCTCTAGTGGACATTTGTGCTGGGAGGGAGTTGGTGATAGACAATACACTTTTCAGACACAAAATGATCCACAGGTATATATAGCGAGTGATGAGAAGGGTGGGCAGTGAACTGAATAAACAGAAAGCATTGACTGATTATGTATCTGTGGACGATAGGATGAGAAGGTGTGCAATGGGCAATGAATGCAAGAGGCTGGGGGAGTGGACTTTCTGAACACCATTTCGTGGAGGTGAGAATCAAGGTTCAAATGAAATGGAGGAAAAGAAGGGAAGGACAGGAAGTAGTTCATACAAGGAGAGTGGAATGGTAGGCAGAATATAAGAGAGAAGTGGAGGAGCAATTCGATAAATATGGACTGGAGCAGATGGGGGACGTGGAAGGTGTGTGCAAGATATTCACAGATGAAATATGTGCAGCATGTGAGGTGGTGTGTGGGGTGAAGAGTAGATGAAAGGGAGTGCAAGGAACAGCATGGTGGAATGAAGAGGTGAGACAGGCTGTGGCACAAAAGAAGAAAGCATCTAGTGAGTGGATGAGAAACGGGGGTGTGGAAGAAGTTGAGTACAGAAGAGAGAGTTATGTAGAGAGGAAGAGAAAGGTGAAAATATTAGTAAAATAGAGTAAGAAGAGAGTGGATGGAGAATTTGGAAGGAATTTCAGTGTAAAGTGCAAGGAAGGTAAGAAAATGTTCTGGAAAGAGGTAAAGAAAGTTACACAGGGAGTCCAAGAAGTTAGCCAGGGAGTGAAGATAAAAATGGTAGATTACTAATGGAGAAGGGAGAAAAAGTGAGCAGATGGAGAGAACACTTTAAGAAATTGCTGAGCATAGAGAATGAAAGTAATGCAAGTATAAGTGCCTGGGGAATAGCTGGGAGACGGAGGGATGTGAGAAGAGAGGAAGAAATCAGTAGAATGGAAGTTGTCGAAGCAATGAAGAAGGTCAAAATGGGGAAACCCCAGGAATTCATGGAGTGTGTGGTGAAATGCTAAAGCATGGGGGAGAGATAGTAGTAGAATGGATGTAGAAGTGGTGTAGATTGGCCTGGAAGGAAGGTAGAGTCCCGGGGGATTGGAAGTCAGGTATATTTATTACCCTGTACAAAGAAAAAAGAAAAAAAAGAAGTGTGTGGTATTCATATGGGCATTTGTCTTCTGAGTGTAATAGGAAAAGTATATGGTAGGATAGTTTTTCACAGCGATACGGAAATAACAGAGAAATTAATAATTGGAGAAAGAATGGAGAGATTTTAGGAAGGGAAAAGGTTGTGTAGAATAGATATTCATTCTTAGGTGTTTAGTGGAAAAGTTTCTAGAGAAGGGAAAGAAGTTGTATGTGGCTTTCATGGATTTGGAGAAAGCATATGAGAGGTTGGTAAACAAGGATTGTGGAAAGTATTAAGAATATATGGTGTAACTGGGAAGTTGTTGAATGCCATGAAGAGTATGTATGAGGGTGCTAAGGCTGCAGTGTGTGTCGATAGCTAACTGAGTGAATCTTTCCATTTGAAGGTTGGATTGAGACAGGGATGTGCCATGTCTCCATGATTGTTCAGTATGTATATGGATGGGGTTATAAGAGACATACAAGGTAAGGCAGTGGATGTTGGAGCGGCCCTAGTGAGAGAGGGCAGTGTTTGGAAACTCCCTGTACTGTTGTTTGCAGATGATACTGTGTTGTTAAGTGAAGACGGAGGAGAGCTGCAAGGTTTGGTGGATGTGTTTGGGAGAGTGTGTAAGAATCGGAATCTAAAGGTGACTGTAGGGAAGAGTAAAGTTATGGTCCTCGAGAGAAATGAAGTCAGTGAATGTACAGTGAGGTTGGATGAGGAGGAAATTGAAAATGTGAGTGCCGTTAAGTACTTCGTTAGTGTGATGAGTAAGGATGGAAGTTTAGAGGGTGAAGTGCTTGAAAGGGTACAACAAGGAAGAAAGGATGCTGGTTCCTTGAAAGCTGTGATAAGAAGCAAGGAAGTGAGCATGGAAGTGAAAATGTTACTGCATGACAGTATTGTGATACCAACTCTAACGTACAGAAGTGAAGCTTGGACTTTGTTGGAGGGACAGGAGTCAAAAGTGAGAGCAGTGGAAATGAGTTATTTAAGAGGAGCCTGTGGAGTAACATGGAGCTACAGACTGACAAATAAGGAAGTGAAGGAGCGTTGTGGTGTGGATGTGGATGTGGTAGGAAGCATTAGGAGTATCACAGTGAGATGGTTTGGCCATGTGGAGAGGATAGAGAGTGAGAGAGTGACGAGGAGAGTGTATGTGAATGAAGTGGAGGGGGAGAGAGGGAGGGGGAGGCCAATGATGAGATGGAAGGATGGAGTGGAGAGGTATATGACAGAGGGGAGTATGAGCTGGAAGCAGGGTAGTAAATGGCGGGGACAGGGCGACGTGGAGGTGATTTGTTTGTGGACACCCCTTACGGGATTAAGGCATCTGGCAATAGATAGATATCTCGATATTGTCATCATCGTCAAACAGACTTTATTATTCCATTACCCATAAAATCAGTTAAGATTACTTATGATGACAATTAAGATTAACGTAACATTCTACCCACACAGTATTGCAATAGATTAGATTACGATTCCAAATTGATTAGGATTACAAATAACATTATGAGGGGAAAAAAACTTTGACATTATAATCTTACCAAGTACATGTTTCACTAGATGAAATGTGACTGAATGTTAGACCCAACGAAAGGTAAAAGTTGTTAAAGTTTTATCAATTTATCAATGCACCAAAGACGAGGAAAAGCATTGCCTTACTTTCCATCCGCCTGCACCCCTGGAGGTCCCTTCATGCAAGTTCCAGACAGCCGCCCTTTCCAATATAAAGTATTTAAATCGGCAGGATCACTTAAACAAAAGTTGTCATATTTAAAATGCAGTACATTCCTAGATCAGAACATCTGAATCATACACTGTCCTTGAGCAGTTTTTAAAGACCTTTATAGTTAAGTCAAGCAAACACGTCTTAGAACAGGTCTATTTTATTCTTATTTATTTTCCCCGATTTTACAGTTTCCTGATTTTACAGTTTCCTGAGGAGAGTATAAATATAGCTTCATAGATCAGAAATAATCAAAATGTAATCGTGATTACGATCACTTTTGCAGTGCAAGAGATTACGATTACGATCTCGCAAAGAACTTGATATCGACTCCACTGATTACGATTCCTGATTGTTATTACATCAACAACGTCATCATCGTCATCATCCAGCTCAATCTTTCCCGCATATATGAATGGAATGGAAAGAATCCAGACAGGAAGAGGAAAACATAGAAACAAAAGAGTTATCTTTAGACATCATGTGAAGTGAACCACACATGCCTTCACTCATTTTTTCCTGTATGTTGTTTAAACATTTTTGGTAATTTTCGTTAGTTGCCATTAACTCTTTGACTGCGATAACTTCAATTTTTTGTTTCCTTGCTACATGTAGGCCATATTAGTCAAAAGATTGATGGTGAATTTGTAAATGAATAATGCATCTTACAATGATGCCCTCATTTTTTTTTTTCATGCTACCTTCAAGCCACTGTATTCAGGTTAGGGATGACCTCATGTAGTGAATGGGTTAATAAAGGCAGGACTTCTTCCCTCCAGTTCGGAAAGTCTCTTTAAAGCAGAAGAAAACCCTGGTGGCATCAAGACTGAATTTCAGAAGATAACGAAGATTTGCAATGAATGTCCAGACAGTCACAATTAAGTTTTAAATTGGACTGGTTACTGCGAAATGGAACTTAGGTTTCCTTTTGTTAAAGCAGAAAAATTTTCATATTACAACACTGAGTTACTACATTACTGAGATGCCTGATTACAAAGCTCGGCACATTCATAACTGAGTAATTAGGAATCTCAGTAATGAATAATAATAATAATCACTATTACCCACTCCATCACCCATTATCTCCCTCCAACACAGACTAATACACCCAGCCTTATATTCTCTACGACTGTTGTCTAGGTCTTCTTATTCCCCCCATTCATGTTACCTCCATTATACTTCGTTTGTGTACTCCACCTCTAGATATTTCTTGATATACCTCTCTTTACTTCAAAGCTGTCAACTTTTTACAGCTCAAATTAACTTTCCAAAAATGAGTCGCACTAGGACACGGAGTGAGACCTAATTAACTTTCTCATGGCCAGACCAACTCTACTCTTTATTTTAACTACAGCCAGCCGGTTTACTAAGCAACGAGTGAAAGGAGCCTGTGTTACTCATTATGCACGCCCTCACCTTGTCCTTTCATCTAATTCTGCGTCCACCTCTCATTCTCCTCCGATACCACCACAGAGAGGCATCATGCGCTCACCTATATCCCCGTGTGAGTGGAAATTCGTTTTCCCCAATTAGGCACATTGAGAGACCCACTGGGACCTAATTAACCCAAATTCGCAAACTCGGACTGTATATAGCTCGATGTGTGTGTGGAAAGGGGGGGGGAGGGGTTAGGGGGGTTGGCCTGTGTGGAGTGGGCGACTTCCATTCATTTATTTTTGTACGTAACACTTTTAACGTGCTACATATTTTGATCAGTAATAATATTCCATTATAATTTTTAGTCATTACGGCTACTTTTCCTACTTTTCATGCTATTGTTACTCAAATGTGTTATTTTATGATATTCATCTTTCATAATTTTTTAGTCAGTCTTGGTGTCGTCATAAAATTTTTCCTGGACATCTCACTATCATTATTTTTTTCTGCATTGTTGCTGTACACTATTGTTAATTTTTTTATCATTTTTTTTTTTATTTTTCACCTTTTGCTTTTCATTTTTTCTTTGTCTGGCATGATTTTTTCCTACATTATTATTTCCTGTATGAAGTTTGCTACCTCAAATCTGGCTTATTTCCTCTTTTAATCATTCGCTAATATTGTTAGACTGAGTCTTAATTCCCTTCTGGCTGCCGTTTCAGTATAAATCATCCCGTTTTCTAATTATTTTCTTCCTATTATCTTTATTTATTTTTTTTAGATGTGGGATTGTCTCATGGAGCTGCCGTGGCTGTGTATCTCTCATTAAAGTTTATCAGAAAAGAGGTACTTTATTCCCAAAAGTAATATCGACACTGGGCGAGTTCAAGAGCAGTGTTCTAAATTTTCCATTTCACGCGAATTGAGCAAAGCTCCATAATACAGCCCTGAATCACCCGCAGCTATAAGTACTTCTGTACTTGTTTACTTTCGCTTATGCTATAGTCAGATTGACATATTTCGTTCTCGCTGTCATCAGATCAAAATACAGGTGGGTTCGGAACTAATATTCCAATAGAAACTCATCTGGAGGTATCTTAATGAGCTGCGGGTACAATCTACTCATGTGGGCGTGGGAGTGGCAGTGGGCAAGGGAAATAAATAAATGATGTAGGATAAAAACTGAGTCTCTTTAACCCTACTTCATTTTATTTTTCAGCCACACACACTGATATGATAATTTATTTCATCAAACTACTTGACTGGTCTGCTCTCTCGTTCATAGTACTTTTATTCTGTTTTATTCTTTCTCTTCCTCTGGCCGTTTTATTTTCTGCTGGATTTTTTATTTCTTCGTCACGTGGGATTACGTTTTATGTATGCCATACTACCATGCCAAAGTTTTCCAGTTATTCTTACAGATGTAATTTCATCAGAGCGCTATTTATCACCCGCTTATGAGAAAAGCCGAGCAATAATGTTTTTTCCTGTCTCTTTGTGTGTGTGTGTGTGTTTGTGTGTGTGTGTATCGCATGAACGGCTTGAGCTCTCAACATGAAGCCTTCAGGGTATCAAGATATGTCCAAAATCTTTGACGAGTTCGAAAATGGGCACTAGGGGTTAAGGTCAAGGTCACCAAAATGGCCGCCAAAGGTCAACTAGTTTTTATTGCCTGCCATAAGCACCATTATATCTCATGAATGGCTTGAACTATCAACATGGAACCTTCAGAGTATCAAGATATTGCAAAGATCTTGGACGAGTTCGAAAATGGGGTCAAGGTCAAGGTCACCAAAATGGCTGCCAAAGGTAAATCAGTCTTTATCTCCCGCCTTTAGCACCATGATATCTCTTGAACGGCTTGAGCTATCAACATGAAACCTTTATGGTATCAAAATATAGCCAAAATCTTCGACTTAGCCAGCACATATTCTGGCGGGCAATTAGCAGTCGGCTCCCGAATGCTTTTCTTTCATTTAGTTTAGTTTTTCCTTTCCAGTCTTCATTATTGCCCCCCTTACGAGGCGGAGGGATTATGTTTTTGCTTGCCTTTGTATGTGTCTGTGTGTGTGTAATTCACCTAGTCGGTCAGGATCACTTGATGGTCGTGATCGACAGGTTTTACCCTCCCGGAAGGGAGCTGAGAGCTCATATAGTCCGGTCTAAGGGCAAGGCTGTGACCTTCACACATGCACACACCCATCCCCTTGCTCAAGGGGGACAGTAACCACCCACTTCATCAGTGACTCTTTCCTCAACCTGAGCGAGGCGCGACCTCCCGTGTGTGTGTGTGTGTGTGTGTGTGTGTGTGTGTATCTGTTCCCATTATATCTCATGAACGGCTTGAGCTATCAACATGAAACCTTCAGGGTATCAAGATATGGCCAAAATCTTGTCCGAGCTCGAAAATGGTCACTCGGGGTCAAGGTCAAAGTCACCAAAATGGCTGCCAAATGTCAAGTTGTTTTTATCCCCCGCCGTTAGCACCATTACGTCTCATGAACGGCTTGAGCTATCAACGTGAAACTTTCAGGGCATCAAGGTATGACCAAAATCTTGGACTTGGCCGAAAGCAAATTCTGGCGGGAGACTATCATTCGGCTCCAGAATGCTTTTCTTTCATTTTTCTATCATTTTGCATTTTTATTTCTGTCAGTCTTCATATGCCGTTATTAGCCCAGCCAGACTACTTATATAACATCCTAGTGCTGCCAGGACATGTATATTAAGTCTCGTTGACATAGAAACTTTTTCTTTTGCTACCACAAGAATGCTTTCGCTTTAAGTCTTTCTCTCATTAAATAATTTTCTTTCCTTTTCGCCTCATGAAGAGCGGAGAAAGAATTTTAAATCGCTGACGTACGAGTATAAGGACAATCTTTTCTTATTCTGTCCTGCAGGATTGCATATGGAGTTTAATTCTGGAAGTTATGAGGATGATAATCAGGGTATTTCTTCAGCTGAAAATTTAACCAGCAGGATATTTTTACCTCAGATTTTTTCCGACATTTAGTTTTCTTTTGGAAAAAAAACACATAATTAAGGTAAGTATTAGATTAATTTTTAGGGGAAGGGCGAAATGGAGACGAATCGTTTGTGGCCACCCCTTACGGGATTAAGGCGTCTGGCTACAAATTGGTAGAGAAGGTCATTGAGTTTTTCCTAAGAAAAATAAAATCGTTTGAAGATATCGCAAACATGACAGGATAGGACATTCTCCAAGTGAAGGGGGTTTAGGTTATTTTAAAAACGAAGACATTTATAGAGATGAAGTGCACAAATAACTCAAGTACTGTATACATAAACCACTCAGATTATTAACAAAGATGTAAGCAGTGGTACGGACATACAGTAGATGTAAACAATTTCCTGTGCATTTACTACATATATGCAACCCCCCCCCCCCACCCCACCCTTTCAATTATTAACATATACCATTGCTCTTCCCCGCCTTTCACACCACATGCTTGGCCTCAGATTTATGTCAAACAGTGAGAGGAATGTTTACACTGTTGATGGCAAATGGGGGAGGTTTACCGTCTATTTTCCGTAGGTTTCATTTCTGAGACTTTCACTTCTGTCTGGAGGATTCCTTGTCAAATGAGCCGGTGGCAGAAGACTTTTCCACCACTCTGTCACGGATTTTGCTGATTTCTAAAATATATTGTTATTTGTGTGAGAACAAAAACCCCAATTTGGGGGATCAATTCCCACTCGTCTGCGAGTGGGAGTAATTTTTAAATCCGACCTCGGCATGAGCAGTGACATGCCACGTCCCCTTTTGAAAATTATTTTTCCTTAATAACTCAAAAACTATACATGTTATGAAGATGAAACTTAGTATCTGTACTCAAATGTAATTTTCATGTAGAATCATAATCTCCAATAAAAACTGCGTTATCTTCAAGAGTTTTAAAGACAAATTAATGACAGAAACCTGTCTTTGACCCTCCAGTATCCTACTTCTGTCACATTCTGTCACATTATATCAAGCTGCAAATTTGACATGCTATTTCACATCACGTCATTTAACAAATATATGAAAACGGGAAGTGATACGTCAAAATGCAGGGAAATCATGAAAAATTAAGAAACTATGATTCTGCTCATTTTGCATAAAATGTATACACAAATGTACAAGGAAATGTACTCTATGAATAGAAAAAAAACTATGACCTCATATTGTTGAGCCATGCCAACAGATGAAAAACTGACAAAGTTCTAAGGAACCATTCCAACACTTATGATACATAGATACCCAAAATCTAACTCTAAGCACTACATGCAACAAGTATAGGTTAACTCTGAACAGAAATTTTCAAAACATTTCTGGACTTACTTCACTTCATCATCACTGAGTGTATACTGCCGAGCACTCCTGCCCAAAGCTGTTGGCACAGAAACTGGTGTCAAAACACGAAGGAATGGCACTTAGCACTGCTCTTTCCTCTGGGGCCAGAGCAAACTGCAGCCTGTGTCTGGATGTTTCATGAAATTTACATTGATTTCTTAATCCTCAACACATTTGTTTTCAGTAAAAACAACGTACCATTTCATGTCATAGACTACAGCTGCATACGACCCTGATTTCAACTCTAAAACATTGAACTCGGTGACAGACTTCTCCCTTGGAACTCTGGTGGACTTCTGATCGACTGACAGCCTGAACATTTCTCTACCATTTGCAGTTGAAACAAAATGATGATAACTTCTGGTGCCAGGTATTGTCTTGTCACTAGCCAGTCTCTGACCGATCGTTTCCCCATGTTCTGAAATTGCTTGACTGCTAACAAATATGAATTTAGTGGCTTAATATTCTCTCTGCACCATCCAAAGAACATATCTGAGGTCAAAATCTAGCCTTGACTCAGTGCCTGTAAGGAGGCAGGGGCAACCAGTCATTTTACAGTACCAACTATCCCATCACATGTGCTCTCTTCGTGACTGGTTACAAATAGTTTCACTCTGCTTTAACACCAAAGTCTAAATCATGATGAGCTAAATTAGCAGAATTCTTATGATTCTCATACTGGCTCGCTGCATCATCTGAAAAGTAATGAACATGTTTCAAGTTGTGCAGAAGACCTTTCATTATGTTCAGGACAACACCAATAAACTTGTGAACAGCGATTGCATTGTGGTCTCTCTCATCACTGATGATGCAAAAACTTCAAGGAACTCTCAGCACTCTCAGTATCATCTCTGTAAGAGGCCGCAACAAGATACAAAGTAACTTGGGATGTGTCCCAGTGAAACCCGTGGACTGCATCTTGACTCAAAAATGAATAATTTTCAGCAAAGCCCAACAGGAAGTTTTTGCTTCAAATCTTTCAAGTACACAGGTTGGGCTTTAACTTGAAAATGGTGAGTTGTACACGAGTCACACATATCACAGAGTTCTTCAGTGTACTTGTAGATTGACACTCTCAAATCACAGAGCTTAACATGACTTTACTGACTCCACTGTTTGAAATGAACAGCATTATCTGGGTCTATATTAGCATTTTCAAAAACTGAATCAAGATAGCCAGCAAGAGCAAACTTTGTAGGGCGGTATCCACTTCTGTGTATCAAACAGCCCCTTGATTCCAAGCAGTGCACTAGCTTTGCCATAAAACTTTTTTAATCAAAAGAACCTGGAAAAACTGCCACCATCAGCTTCAGATTTTGGTGAATTTCTCAGACACATAACGAATGCATGCCTGGAGAATCAAGTGTGACACACTGCCGTGGCCTAAGGTAGCCAGACTTTGAGAAGCCACCTATACATTTCATGCGAAATGAGCAAACTCATTTTTTCCATTAAAGTTCTATGTCAATCATGGGCCTCGGAAAATGTGTGATAAAGTCCTATGGCTGACGATCGTAGAGAAGTCACAAAAATCTGAAGAGCTGCAACCCCGTCCATTTTATGAAATTAATGTAACCAATCCAAAAGAAGCAAAGACATCAGGTGGTGGGAGGCATGATCCGACCCCCTCTCCAGTGTGTGGGGACCCCCCCCCAGACCATCTCTCCACCTCCCTTTGCTCCATTGGATCCTGCCCTCTGTGTCCCCTCCCACCCAAACAATCCCCCATATCCCTTCCAGCTGCACTAGATGTGTGTGGCAGACATATTCCCTCTCTTTCCCTCCCTCCTGATGGCCCTCCACATTCCCTGCACCTCCCTATTCCCCCTTATCTCTCAAGGATGTCCAATTCTCACTCATAGCGAGGAGTGCCTTTTATTTTTGACAGTTGATTGTGCAGTAACCATGAGATATTTGAGACTGAAATGTACATTTTCTGGTGTGTAAAATCAAGCTCTTCAAACCTATAAGACCAAAATTTACTTTGGTGCAATTTTTTCTCTCTCTATACCTGCGGGGTAACAATTTTTTTTACATTCTTTGGCGGTCGATATTTCGGTAACCATTAGTCAAATGAGACTGAAAATACATTTTCAGGTGTGTGAACTCACGCTCGTGAAACCTGTAAGAAAAACATTTACCTTGGTGAAAGTCCAATAATCGAACCCCTTTTACAGTTCTAGGGATAGAGGGGCGGGGAGATTTGCGGTCTTTAGAGGTTTTACATGATTTCTAAACAGTGGAACATATCACCCTCCTCATTTTCACATATCTGTTAGGTGAAGTAATGTAAAATAGCGTGTCCCGTCTGCATTTTGATGAAGTGTGACGGAAGTAGGATACTCAGGGGTCAAAGACAGGTATCTTCCAAAACGTTTTCTTATTTTTCACTTATCTTTAAAATTTTTGTAGATATCAGAATATTGATTGCAAATTTTATCTACCTATCTATCTATTGCCATAGGCCTTAATCCCGTAAGGGGTGGCCACAAACAAATCGCCTCCATGTAGCCCTGTCCCACTCCATTTCACTGCCCTGCTCCCAGCTCACACCCCTCTCTCTCATATACTTGTACCTCTCCACTCCATCTCTCCCTTGGCCTTCCCCTCCCTCTCCCCCTCTCCACCTCACTCACATACACTCACCTCGTCAGTCTCTCACTCTCCATCAACTCCACATGGTCAAACTACCTCAGTGTGTTTCTCCTAACGCTTCCTATCACATCCACATCCACACCACAACACTCCTTCACTTCCTCATTTGTCAGTCTCTCTCCATGTGACTCCACATGCTCCTCTCAATTAACTCAGTTCCACTGGCCTCACTCTTGACTTCTTTCGCGCCAACAAGGTCCAAGCTTCACTTCCAAACATTAGAGTTGGTATCACAGTATTGTCATTCAGTAACTTTTTCACTTCCATGCTCACTTCCCTGTTTCTTATCATTGCTTTCAAGGAACCAGCAACCTTTCTTCCTTGTTGTACCCTTTCAGGCACTTCACCCTTTAAACTTCCATCCTTACTCATCACACTACCCAAGTACTTAAACGCACTCACATTTTTCTTATTCTTCTTATCCAACCTCACCGTACTTCCACTGACTTCATTTCTCTCGAAGACCATAACTTTACTTTTCCCTACATTCACCTTTAGATTCCGCTTCTTTCACACCCTCACAAACTCATCCAACAAGCCTTGCCGCTCCCCTCCTTCTTCATCTAACAACACAGTATCATCTGCAAACAACAGTACAGGGAGTTTGCAAACAATGCATTTTCTCATTAGGGCCGCTCCAGCATCCACTGCCCTACCTTATATCTCTTTTATAACCCCATCCATATGCAGATTAAACAACCTTGGAGAAATGGCCCATCCCAATTTCAGTCCAACCTTCAAACAGAAAAATTCACTCAGTTCACTATTCCCACAAACTGCAGCCTTAGCACCCTCATACATACTCTTCACTGCATTCCGCATTCAATAACTTCCCATTAACACCATAATTATATTCTTAATACTTTCCACAATCCTTGTCCTACCACCCTTTCATCTGCTCTCTCCAGATCCATGAAGGCTGCATGCAACTTCCTTCCCTTCTCTAGAAACTACATGGTTACTAAGGAGGCCTGGGTGAATGCATAAGGTACGTTGAGAAACAGCACAAAACTTCTAAACAAGGGACAGTGAACGATTATTCGACTGATTATTCGACTTAGCTGTGTGACTATTTGCCAGTGTACATTTTTTGTTTTATCTTCCTCTCAGTTTATTTGTCTAATCTATCTGCCAAACCTTCTCTCTTTCCCTCTATCTGTCTATCTACCTAGCTAGCTATTTGTCTAGTTATGTCTGTCTAAGTACCTTTTTATTCTCTCTCTCTCTCTCTCTCTCTCTCTCTCTTTCTCTTTCTTCTCTCCTCTTTCTCTCTCTCTCTCTCTTTCGCTCTTCCCCTCTTTTTCCTNNCTCTCTCTGTACCTATTGATCAGTCTGTCCGTTGATCTTTAAATCTGTCAGACCATCTAGTGATTTATGACATCACTCAGCTGGGGAAAGATCTCGTACTGAAAGGGTTAATGAAAGCTGTTCCTAACCCCTACATTTTAGAAAGTCTCTCCTTAACTGCATAAAATCGTTGAAGGCAGCGAGACGAGATTAATATGATACGTTTTGGTAGTGAAGGGATTAAGACGAATATCCCTTACCTATGACCAGTTTCTCCTCCCTAAAGGTATATAAATCTTCTACCAGTATCAGGAATAAAATGGTGGAAGTGTCCAAAAGCTAACCTCGTCATGGCTGGAAAAAATGCACAATTCAATTTCAGTTAAGCCAGATGATTTTACTTAGCTGAGAGTAAATCATAGTAGGCTACATAAACGAATACTGTCAACGCTGAACCTCATGATCAGGTCAGCTGTGTTATTCTGTTGCTGCTAAGGCCAGAGAGTTTTGTTAAAGTATGGTAGGAAGAGAAGCCTGTGGACACATATCAGTAATGTTATTGTAATTTGAAGCTATGTACAAGGCAATTTAAAACAAACTTTTTGCCAGTTAAAGCTCCTT
>JAGKTI010018581.1:0-14991 GCA_018397915.1 Birgus latro | reverse complement strand
ACAGACAGACAGACAGACAGACAGACAGACAGACAGACAGACAGACAGACAGACAGACAGACAGACAGAGACAGAGATGGGGGGAAGGGACAGGAGGAGGAAGATTAGTAGGGTGAGGGGAAACGCCGAGTACCGCTGATAGTTTAATATATAGGGAAACACCAAATAGAAGCAATATTAATGTTGTCCCTTATAATTCACGTTATGCTGCGTGTGAAAGGGTACGACTTCTCGTTCCTTAGACACGGAGCCTAGAGTGGGGTCCTCTTTCTAGACCTGGTTGTGTTCTTTAAGGCAACTAATGGGAACAGGACATAAAAACTCAGGGCGACAAACCTTACACGTATATCACCTTAAATTACAATCTGAGTCAAATACAACAATGGCACACTTGACAAGAAAACAATATACACAAGTAAAACAGGGCCGGAGGACTCTGTGACAAGTCGGTGTGGCTGTGGCTTGCTGTAGGGTGAAGACCGGAGGTAGTGGAGGGCCAGGAGTGGTGGCCTGCATCAGGAGGTAGCTGGTCGTCGGGGCATCCAGAGGGGCCTTCGTCAGGAGGCCAGGCTGCTGCTGCTCATCTGGGGCCTCGTCAGGTGGCAGGGCCGTGGTTCTCTGGTCCGGAAGTGGTCTGAGGGTAGCGTGATGTGGGCGCCCTTCCTGAGGGGCCCGTGGGGGTCGGAAGTAAGGGCTGTGCCCGAGCAAGGAGAGCAGGCGAGATTGTCTGCGGCCACTCTGCCAGGCAGGAGGTCATCGGGTGGGGCTTGGGAGGTCACGCCCCAGAGTCCTGGGGACGTCTCCACTGGTCCAGGGGCTGCGGACTCTCTGTTGAGCCTCCGTCAGGGGCGGACTGCGGCAGCTCGATGACGCAGAGTCCGGCAGGGATTGGGACTGCCAAGGTGTGAGCCGGAGGGCTAGGACCCCAGTTATCAGAGGGCCTTCCCAGGTCTCCTCAAGCTGTTGTTCTAGCTGGAGGGTCTCCCTACTGGGAGAGGGGGGAAGGATACCCAAGCCACTACAGGTGGACTCCAGCATACCCGGGAAATCCTCAGGAGAGGAAGGCACTGGGGTAGGGGGCAAGAGGTGGCACGTAGCCGTTCCCTCCCTGGCGCAGCTCATGGCCATCGCCGAATCTCCTAAGGCACGATTGGCAGAGCGGCTTGTGGCCATCACTTAGGGCTCGTGCCCCTGGGTACTGGTGGGCAGAGTGTGGCTGGCGGCTGTCACTTGCTCAAGGTCGCCGTGCCCCGCAAGGATTGCACCCTAAGTGCGGCTTGTGGCCGTCACGGAGTTGTAGGTGCAGCTTGTGGCCGTCACGGAGGTGCAGGAGTGGCTTGTGGCCGTCACTGGTATCCTACTTCCCGGAGGGCCTGCAGGGGAGCGGCCTGTGACCGTCGCTCTCCTGCAGGTATGGCTTGTGGCCATCACCGGTGAGGGGTCCTTCCCGACGGATGCGTGCCTTGTGGCCGTCACTACTCTGTGGGTGCAGCTTGTGGCAGTCACCTGTTCCCCTTCTTTTGGGGGTTTTATTGTGGGCGGCATGTAGCCGTCTCCTAGGAGCGACTTGCGGCCGTCACCTGTTCCCCTTTTTCTAGGGTTAGATCGAGGAACGGCTTGTGGCCATCTCCCCATGTGTGGCTTGTGGCCATCACCCGGTATGGTTTGAGGGAGGGAATCAGCTGCTGAGCAGCTAGTGGCTGTCTCCTTCTGGCTGTATGGGGCTAGTGAAAGAGCCCCACCCCGAACCTGGCGATGGCTGGTCCGGTGGGGATGTAGTCCGCCGTGTCTGCTAACTTCATGGTGAGTTACCTGAATGCAAGACGGGCGTGTGGGAGAGACACAGGTGCACCTGTCTTGCACGGAGCCCGCTCTGACGATTTCTGCCCCTTGGGTATCTCCTCCTTTGGTGAGTGTCTTTGCCAGGTAAGGTGTATGGGGCACTTCGGTATTCTGCCAATTATTCTGCATTTCACATTCGGTTTTCTGCATTTCCCCACTGTCAGTGGCGAAAAAGTCACGTCCCCGTGCCTAGAGGTGATAGGTGTGGGTGGTGGTGGTCTGGTGTTGTAGGAGGGAGGTCCAGTAGGTTGTGATGGTGTCCGGTTGGTGGCTGCTAGCGAAGGTAATGAATAGTATTGAGGGTTGGGGTGACTCCTGGAGGAGGCATAATAGGTGCAGGGTCCCTGAAATGTGTTTCTTCTCTGTGGTGGGGGCCCAGATGATGCGGCGGATCTTCATGGCCGGATGTGGCGTGGTGGTGAAGGTGGGTCTTGGCTGAGTGCTAGCCATCGACGGGATGGCCGGCTTTTTATGCCAGTGGTAGGGGAGGAGCTGGGGATGTCCCTTGGGAGTGCAAGTGGCAGTGCTTTCCACATGGCTTGATGAATGCAGTATGTCACCCGGTTGGTGTTTGGCGGAGTCGGGGTTGGGAGAGGTGAGTGGGAGGGGGTTGTGGTGTATTGCTGGGGTGGGCGAGAGATTCGCCCTGATAGGGTTACGGAGATGGTGAGTTTGGGCGAGGGGGGAGAATGGTGTGGAGGGGTGCGTGATGTGGAGTGGCAGGTGATGGTTGGTGGTGGAGGTGGTGTGGATGGAGCGGGTGGTCGGGTGACAGGGGTGGGTGGAGGCGGTGCCGGTGGAATACGACGTAGAGGGGGTGGTGTGAGTTGTTCGGTGGGTGTGAGGTGTTTAGGGCCCGGTTGTATGAGCAGGGGCAGCGGATTAAGGGTTGAGCAATGCGACATGCTATGTGGCATAGGAGGGATAGCGTGTGTGGGCAGGTGATGTGATGTGGCATCGGAGGCAGGGGAGGCAGGTGCAGGGTGGGAAGGAGGGGGGTGATGATGCGGCGTGTGAAGAGGAGGGGACGGGAGATAGGATAGAATAGGATTAGGGGGTGGAGTAACCTGCTTTTTCGATGGTGAAGGGGATCGGACGCTGGGGACGTGGTAAGGGGCTTGAGGTGATGGCTGAGGGGGAGGAGATGCGGGGCTTCTTCAAAGACATGTTCGTGGGGAGAGACGCCGTCATCTTGGGGGCAGGAGTTTAGTCCCCTCTGCTCGATTTTTACGTGGGTGGGCCAGTCTTCATTTTTGGTTTCTTCTATCCGTGTTCGCACCTGGTTTAAGAGGGTGCAATGGCTCCTCTCACATATTCCATTTCCTTGGGGCAAGTAGGGAGAGGAGTGGGAAATTTGGTACCCGAAGATGGTAGCGAGCTCTTGCCATATTTCTTCAGTGAACTCCGGCGCATTGTCAGAATGTAGCGCCTGTGGGATACCAAAGTATGGGAAGTCATGGCAGACAAGGGCTTCAGCTACTGCTACAGCTTGGTGCTCCTTGGCAAAACAGGTAATGAGGAACTTGAAGTAGCTGTCCACGAACGTGATTATGTAACGGTAGCCGGCTTTCAGTGGTAAAGGGCCTACTACGTCCACGGCCATAAGTTGCCAGGGCTTGTGAGTCGTTATCTTGCCGGTAGGGCCGGGGATGCGGGTGATGTCTTTTCCGAGGGCGCAGGCCTGGCAGGCTTGAACCGCCAAGTTGGAGGGACTTGGGGTCAAGTAGATGTCCTGAAACACCAGTAGTAAGTTTTTTGTGCCCAAGTTTATCCCATTGTTAGAGTGGAGATGGGTCATGGTGTCAAGGGCAGATTTGGGGTCAAGTACGATGTGGCCCATTTGTGTGAAAAGGTGATCGTCTTGTTGATGGAGTTTGGATATAACATGGGCTCGTATCCAGTCGGGTCGATCTTGATTTTGCCATCGTTGCACCAGCTTTGACATTGGGCAGATGGATTGTACCGGAAGCCGAGACAGAGCGTTGGCGTTCGTGTGGAGATTTCAGGGACGAATTTCGATGTGGAAATCTTCTAATGTCTCTCTCCACCTGATGAGCTGTGTATTTTGGATATTAGATTGGCGGAGCCATTGGAGTGATTGATGGTCGGTGATGATGGTGACCTTAGTGCCGAACAGGTAGGGCCGGAAGTGCTCCAGGGCCCGGACTATCATAAGGCACTCCCACTTAGTGGCAGCATAGTTTCTCTCAGCTTGGTTGAGAGTTCAGCTGGCACAAACGATTATGTGCTTCTGTCCTTCCTGCACTTGTGCCAGGATAGGACCTATTGCTATTAGCGATACGTCCGTGTATAGGCAAAATGGTAGGTTGTAATTGGGGAGGCAACGATGGGGGTGGTGATAAGTTTGGTCTTCTAGGTGTTCAATGCTGTATCTCTTTCCTCCGTCCATATGAAAGGTTCGTGCTTTTTATTTAGGTCGTGGAGGGGCTTAGCAATGGCGGCAAAGCCCTGTACGAATCTTCGGTAGTAGGAAGTTAGTCACAGGAAAGCTCGGACTTTGTATATTTTTTTTGGTAGGGGAAGGTCCGCGATGGCGTGGGGTTTGTCGGGATCGGGGGCAATCCCTTCCTGGGAGACGATATGCCCCAGGAAGGCAAAGGAGCGTCCCACCAGGACGCACTTAAATGGTTTAAGTTTCAGCTCAGCTTGTCTGAATCGCTGGAAGACTTGCTTGAAGCGATGGAGGTGGTCAGCCCAGGTCCTGCTGAAGACAATGACATCATCCAAGTATGCAAGGCAAGTCTCCAACGTGAGGCCACTAAGGACGGACTCCATGCGATGCGAGAAGGTTGCAATGGGCATTACAGAGTCCGAAGGGCATGACATTAAACTCATAATGCCTCCCGTTGCTGGTGGAGAAGGCAGTTTTCCCTCTGTCGTCAGGGTGGACTGGGACCTGCCAATAATCTGATTGGAGGCCCAGGGTGGAAAACCATGATGCTCTGTATAAGGAACAGAGGAAGTCATCTATTCTGGGCAAGGGTGTGGTGTCCTTGGTGGTAACGTCATTGAGCTGTCTACAGTCCACACAGAATCTCACTGACCTGTCCTTCTTTTTTACTAGTACTACGGGGGAGGACCAAGGGCTGGTGAAGGGCGAGATGACGCCGGCATCTAACATTTCCTGGACCTGCCAATCCTCCTCAGCTCACTGGTGGGGATTCTTTCGCCGGGATGTCGGCGAATTGGTGGTCCTTCGGTGTGGATCTCATTGGCCAGGACAGTGGTGTGGCCTATATCAGTTAGTCCTGACGCAAATAAGTCCTTAAAATCCGGAAGTAGGTGGCGAAGGCTGTCTGCTTGGTGGGGAGAGAGGTGGAGAGGTATGGGAGGTAGGGAGGCTGGGGCGAGAGGGGGTGTGCAGGGCTCAGCCTTCTCCATTTCTCCCACAACAAACCCTTTGGGTAGGGTAAGGGGTGTGGTGGAGAGGTTAGCGATGTGCACCATGTCGCGGTGGGGGGAAGGAAAGTGGGGTAGAGTAGGCAGGAGGAGAGGGTTCAAGGGGGTAAGGCAGGGGAGAAGAGAATGGGGGATCCTGAGGGCCTGTTTAATTGCAATGAGGCCTCATGATGAGGGGGAATGGTAAGGATGGAGGTGATGGTAGTGGGGATGGTAGGGGTGGGAGTAAAGGGGGGGAGGGAACAAGGGATGGGGATGGGGGGAGTAAAGGGGGGGAGGGAACAAGGGGTGGGGATGGGGATGGGGATGGGGGGGCGTGCATGTGCAGATGGGCTGGGGGCTGGAGTCTGGAGGTCTGTTGAACTGAAGTCGACGCCTGCAGCAGTCGATGCTTGTCCAGAGCTTTTGAAGAAGATCCAGCCCCAGGTATCCATCATACGCACGGCAAAAGGAGTAAACAATGATGAAGGGGTGCAGTGCAGAGATGTTTTGGTGTGTGTCTGTACATAGGGCCCGAGTCTCCCCACGTATGGGCAGGGGGTCATCTCCAGCGTCCACAATGTGAGCTGAGGTTGGGAAAGCTGGCCAAAGGTCAAACGGTGACAGGAGTAAAAATGACTATATAGCCAAGATCAAGCTGCTCCCGTATCAACTAGCAGCCTCGCCTTTACCCCATTCAGTCTCATCTTGTTATAGACTGGGGGGCAATGTTGCTGTGAGGTGGCCCCTGCCACCACGGGGAGGAACGGGGGCACTCCTAAAAATCCAGCTGCTCCGGTGTGTAGTCATCCTCGGGCTCCATTTCCCCGGGGTCTGAGTGGTTGTCCGTGGAGGCGTCACCCTCGATACCCTCGTCATCCAGGGCTGAGCCCTTACGGCGCCCCTGGGTTGTGGACTTCCATTGAGCAGCTTTGAGTTGTTCCCTGATGTCGTGGAGGGGACATTTGTTGCTACACGCGGTGAATTCCCATGGGTTAATGGAAATCCAATTGTTGTCTCGTGTGTTGGGGTGCTTGCGTGAGGTGTGGGCCTTGGGGATGGAGGGTGTTGGTGGAGGGCTTGGCTGGACTGGAGGTGGGCCAGAGGTGCGTGGTGGCGCTGCTTTTTGCGTGGGGAATTTGCTCACAACGCCAATCTGCTGTGGGGTAGTATGGACAGCCAGGAGGCGATGTACAAGCTGGATATCTTTATCCAGATCTCCCTTTGGGTCATGAATTGTGATGTGCTCCCTGGCAGCACTGGGGAGAATCCTGACCAGGGTGTTGAAAACATGTTGCTCCAGGGTTTCCTTGCTGCACTTCGGGTATGCAGCAGTGACAAGTCGCCGGGCCTGGACGAGTGTATGAGGTTTCTATCATAGGTGAGGGAGTCGAGCAGTGCTAGCACTATGACTTTCCCTAATGAAGGGGTGACTGCTTGAGTCGTAAGCTTTCTGAAATCTGCCCATATCAGATCTGGGGCAATTTTAGGTGCAATTGTGGCTACTGCTTTGCCCAGAAGTGGTAGCGTTACTGCTAATTTCTGTCTATCTGTCTCAAAGGCAATGTTTTTACTATTTCCAAGTAAATGTGGATGTCGTATTGCTCAGGGTCGAATTTAGGCACCTGGATGTATGGTTTTGTTGCCGTTTTGCCTAAGTTTCCCTTGCTCTCTGTTGCCACCCATCAGGTCAAAAACCACCACTGGCCACCAATGTTATGCTGCGTGTGAATGGGTATGACTTCTTGCTCCTTAGACATGGAGCCTAGAGCGGGGTCCTCTTTCTAGACTGGGTTGGGTTTCTTAAGGCAACTAATGGGAACAGGGTATAAAAACTCAGGGCGACAAACGTTACACGTACATTAGCTTAAATTACAATCTTGAGTCAAATACAACAATGGCACACTTGACAAGAAAACAATATGCACAAGTAAAACAGGGCTGGAGGACTCTGTGACAGGTCGGTGTGGCTGGGGCTTGCTGTAGGGTGAGGCCCGGTGGTAATGGAGGGCCCGGAGTGGCAGCCTGCATCAGGAGACTGCTGGTCGTCGGGGCGTCCTGAGGGGCCTTTGTCAGGAGGCCAGGCTGCTGGTGCTCGTCTGGGGCCTTGTCAGGATTACTACTTACGTTGAAGGTGTGAGCTTTCTCTTCAAGCTGGGTGTGGGAGGTGTAACCTCTGCCCTCAGTTTCAAGACTACGGGCATTAGACCCATGAGGCATGTTCCAAAAAGAGAGAGAGGGACACCTGTGAGGAAAATGAGCCCTTTTTACCAACAATGGACCTATAAACTGTCACACAAGGGAGTAGCCAAAAACCCACCCTTGAGATCCGATGTGGACAAACTGCCGGTCTCGGAACAGAGAGGGCTAACATAACAAACTGAACCCTGTAACCAAAGGGTTTGGGGAAACTAGGCCGGGTGTCATATACAGAAGGTCGGGAAACCTGGGAGACGATGGCACAAGAAATTGATTCCGGAATGCGATGAAGACGATACAAACACCTCATCATCAACGACTGGCGTTGCAAATCCAAGGGGAGTACGCCAGCATCCACCAACAAACTTGAAATCGAGGATGACCTGAATACCTCGATTGCCAGACGTGCATAAGCATGATGATGGGCATCTGTTGTAGAGGAGTAGATCTCACACCCATATTAATGTTTAGGAAGAATAAGAGACCTATGCATGAGAAGGAGGGTCTGACAGTCAGCACCCCAAAAGGTATGAGCAAAAACCCTCAAAAGACTCAAAGCTGTAAGACAAGCCACCTTAACAGAACGAATATGAGGAACCCAGGTTAGTTATCTACCAAAAAGAAGACCAAGAAACCACGTCTCTTCCACACACGATATTTTCCGACCATGGAAATACAAGTCAGGGTCTGGCTGAACCTCCCAAAGATGACAAAAATGCTCAGCCACTGTTTTTGTTAAAGAAAAACGGAAGCCACGAGACTCTGCCCAGTCACAAATTCTAATGAGATCCAGCTGCAACTTCCTCTCTATCAGAGATATTCTAGATGCGGTGAAGGAAATTGAGAGATCATCAACATAGAGTGAGCCTTGTACACCAGCAGGAAGTTCACTAATTATGCTTTTGATGGCCACAGCATAGATAGTAACACTAAGGATACTCCCTTGTGGCACTCCATCTTCTAGAGCACAGGCGTTAGAAAGTACTATTCCCACTTGCATCCTTTAGAAAGTGGTTAGATAAAAAATGCTGAATAGAAGTAGGTAAATGCACACAAAGAACAAATTCAAAAGGAAAAAGGAAAATGGCATGATGCCAGGCAGTGTCATATGCCTTCTCTAGATCGAAGAAGACCGTCACCTTGTGTTGGTTAGTCGAGAAAGCCTCACAGAGAGAAGATTCCAAGAACAGTAGTGCATCAGAGGAAGATCACATTTTTCAACAATCATACTGGACAGGGGATAAGAAGTAACTTTTGTCCAAAAAACACACAAGCCTAACAGTGACCATATTTTCCAGAACATTACATACACATACCTTCAGCTTTCTCCTGGGATGTTTTTTTTAGCACTCGTCAACTACCGTAGGATGACATTAGCAGCTCTGACTATTGTTGGACATTGGTAGTACTGATAGATGATACAAGTCACCACTTGAAAGCCTGGGCGAATTCAAAACAACACAGAATCATCAAAGTGATGCCCCGTGGTTTGATCCATTGCACCCGACCGTCATGAGAGGGACAACCCGCGGTTAAGGGGTTAAAACCCGTCTCATATGAGCTCATGCACTCTGATACATCACCGAATAATAAAGATACCCATGGTGACGACGAAGTGGAGAGGTGAACCGTTTGGCTCTCACTGCACCCACCATTCTCGGAATAGATAACTGGGCTGCTGAGTGCAACATGTCATTGAAGTATGACACCACCTCAGTAAGACAGCCAAACTTATTGACAGAAAGGGAAATGGATTAATTCCATGAAAATTGGCCAGTCAGCATTATCCAGAAACCAGCGAGGAAGACAAGGCTGAGGTCTACCTGCACTAGCAGTTAAGAGTAATGAAAAATGGTCACTGCCATATAGGTCTGGCAACACATCCCAGGTTAAATCTAAAAGAGCATCAGCTGAGCATAAGGACATATCAATGGCAATAAAAGTTTCGGTCTGGCTATGGAAATAAGTCATTTTATCGGAGCTGAAAAAGCCCAACTACTCATCTTCCACTAAAGAGGCCAGCAAAACACCCAGAGAGTTGCCCTCACTGTTTCCCCATACTGGATGGTGACCATTCATATCTCCTAGTAACAGAAAGGGAAAAGAAAGACACGAATAAGGTGTTCCAGATCCCCCCTTACAACAGTAGCACTAGGAGGAAGATAAAGGCTGCAAATTGTATATTGCTGATGTAAAAACATCCAGACGGCAACAGCTTTCCTGGGAGTGGAGATGTCCAGAAGAGTGCTTGGAATATCTTGGCGAAGTAAGACAGCAGCACCTCCATGATGACTTTTGCCTGACACAGGATCAGAATAAAAGACACGATGGCCACAAGGACTGGAAGGAACAGCATCGCCAACTATGGTCTCCTGGATGCACATGCATACAGGGGAAAACTGTGCTGCAAGATGACACAGGTTCTCCCAGCAAGTACGTAAACCCTTGCAATTCCAATGAAGTAGAAAACCCATAGTGTGGGGTGCATCAGGTTGAAGTGTAAGAGTGTATACCTCATGACAGGTGAATGGGTTTGGATTGGTGCCTAGGAAGACCATTAGAATGAGCCTGCCGAGCATCAGAAACCCGTACTTTGTGTCAAACATCTGAAAGCAAACGTGAGGATGAGGAATAGGAAAGTCTTACAACACTCCTCCTCCGAGCTGGCATACCAGTTTGCTTTGAAGGTGGCTTGGAGGCCGCCCTTGGTGATGTAGGACGGCCAGTGCCACCACCAGAAGCCCCACAAGTGGAAGTAGAGTCCACAGGACTAGAACCCTGTGAGGATGACATCTTTTATTTAGGAACTGAAGCCCCAACTTTCTGTCCAACACCAACCCCAGGTGGGGAATATTCTACAGATGGACCGTCAGTAGCAGCTTCCACCTGGCTAGACCCCTCAGCCTCCAAGGCAGAGGGAACGGGAGAGAGGTCAACACAAGGTTCGACAACAGAGACCATATGTGACTGGTCTTCAGGCTCAGAGGACTCTGAAGAACCACGGTGACGTTTGCCGGGTATAAATGGAGTCCTGGGCACACTGGACAATGCGGGAGGAGTCACATCAACGTGTAAATCCGCCACCACCACGGAAGTGCGCAAACCGTCAGCCACAAAAATGGGGGCAGAAACAGCTGGTGTAGAGGGTGGGCGAACAACAATCTCACAAACAGTACTACCCTTGGGAACAGCATCCTGCAAATCACTAGTCAAAGAAGTAGGCACTGGGATGGGTCGAGGGAGCTTTGAGACACAGGGCGGAGCACCGGCACTCCAAAAAGAACAGGAGCATAAGTAACTCCGGGCTGGAAAATGCGATTCTGGGCTCTCTTCTTAGCTTCAGGAAACGAAATCCTCTCAGTTGTTCGAGTAGACAGAATCTCCTTTTGCAGGCAGTAGCAAGGGCAGTTTTTAGAATTTACAGCATGTGGACCCCCAGAGTGACAGCATTTAAGTGGTCCTGGACAATCAGTGGTATGACTTGGTCCACCAAAGGAGACACATACACCAGGATGGCCAGCCTGTGCACAGCAGCAAAAGTGGCTAACATGTCCATATCCCTGACAGTGGAAACATGGCCATAACCCTGACAGTGGAAACACCACTTTGGGGTTGGCATACATGGCTTCACTGAAACTGATAGCCAAGTGAGTTTCACTGACACAGGCAAAGTTAACCTGTC
Source organism: Birgus latro (assembly GCA_018397915.1). NCBI lineage: Eukaryota > Metazoa > Arthropoda > Malacostraca > Decapoda > Coenobitidae > Birgus > Birgus latro. The sequence goes on along the minus strand of JAGKTI010018581.1, from coordinate 3,869 downwards.
AAGGGTCAGGAACAAGGTCAGAGTAGGGGTCAGGACACCATCTATTTTCTTCTGCAGATGCTCAACTTTGACCAGACGACGGCAGTTCCTCCAACAACCGTGCCTCTGAATATCGGAGTAGGTCACTCAAAAATATGACTCCCTTACATCTGTTAAATATAGCATGTGGTACACAGCAAACAGCACCAGAGTTGGACGTCAGAGCCATTAGGTGGGAGGTCTTTTGGGGGAAGGAAACCTCATCCAGGATGCTTCAATCCCCTTATGTTGAGATTTCAGGTTCCCTCCCAAATCCAGACACTATCAATATCCAGCACTAACTTCCTTACAGAGGATTTTAGTACAATATACTGTATTTTGCATATGTTGCAGGCACAGAATGGACTAGGCCTAGCCCCAGAGCCCCACCAGCCCGACGCAGCCGCCTTCCAGTCCCATCTGATCATTGGGGCAGAGGACGATAGTCGCCAGGGGCTGGCAAGGCTCCAGAGTGTCAATAAGTGAGGTCAAGTCCGATGAATGGCCGGGGACACATGCTGCATCATCAAGAAAGTTTTGTTTTTATTTAAAATATGCGTTAATGCAACAAAATATTCTTTATTCTCCCACCCCTCCAGCCACTTTGGAGCCCAACAGGGGGATATCATATGCCAGGGCCAACACCACCAGCGACCCCAGAGGTAACAGGAGAGTATACACAGGTAACCACTGGGGAACCAAGCCAAGGGTGACTTCAGGACGATAGGACCCACCAGGCCCCACAGTGCCCACTTGACTCCAGCCAACTCATGACCAGCCAATTGACCTCGTCGGGCCCAACCAGGCCACCCCTCTAGCCAGATTAAGGGACGAAAGAGGTGTGTTACTAGCTGCAGGGTGCAGTGTACAGCATTGCTCAACCCCCAGGACTCCCGTCTCCCAGCATTAAGGGACGCCACGTATGGCAAACACATGGGGAGGCAACAGTCCTGCCCTAGATGGCAAATGGGTGGGGACAAACATCAGCATGAGGCCTCCTCCACCAGTGATGTAGGGGATCCTTGGTCCACGAGACTAAAGAATACCGAACCCTACAAAGGTAGGCACACCTCCAGAGTAGCTGGTACTGCAAGCCACGCTTCAAGCCCCGCCACCACGTCAAGGTGACTCCCCTCAGCTGGGACCTGAGAGGGAATTCAGCCGTTTTTACCAACAATTGTCCTATGAAGTTTGGCATGAGGGAATAAAAAAAAAAAGTCGAGATCCGATGTGGTCAAATTCCCAGTTTTGCAAGACAGGTCTAACATAACACCCCGGACCCTGTAACTAAAAGGCTTCGGGAAACTAGGACGGGTGTCATGAGCAGAAGGTAGGGAATCCTGGGATACGACGGCACAAGACATTGAGTCTGGAATGCAGTGAAGATGATACCAACACGTCATTATCAATGACTTGTGATGTAAATCCAAGGGAGGGCACTAGCATTCACAGTTTAAAAATCTGGGATGACCTGAATGCCCCAGTTGCCAGACGTACACCAGCATGATGCACTGAATATAACAACAGGAAATGGGCATTTGTTGTAGAGGAGTAGATCTCACATCCAGATTCAGGTTTACGAAGTATGAGAGACCTATGCAATAGGAAGAGTGTCTGACGGCCAGCACCCCAAGAGGTATGATCTAAAACCCTCAAAAGACTAAAAGCTTTAACTCGTGGATTGCGAGCCACAGATCAGGCTGGGTAGCAGCCCGTTGTGAGCCACAGCTCAGGCTGTGCTGGCCGTGCATCACCACTAACTGCTCCACCCCTATGCAAATTTACATTCGGCGTTATGCAAACACGGAGAGAGAGTGATTTTTTTGTTTTCACCAGATGGTGCCCTGGATGTTTATCTTCAAGTTTATAAACAAAGAAAATATTTCTTTATTTTTTATTTTTTCACTACTTCCCTACCTGCATGGCCTAATTCAAAAACGGAGAGAGATTTTTTTTTTTACTAGATGATGCCCTAGATGTTTATCTTCAAGTTTATAATAAACAAAAACTTTTTAAAAAATCTTCATTTTTTGCACACCTCGGGGTGAGATAAAAAAAAAAAAAAAAAAGGTAACGCGCAATCCATGGGTTAATACAAGCTATCTTTAACCCGGCGAGTCCCATCGACGTACGGTGTACGTCGCTCCTTTTTTTCCGCGGACAGACCCAACGACGTACACCGTACTTCACGCAATTGCGAGGCCCATTGTGTGCACATTTTTCAATATTCGCGGGTGATTTTTGGTAGGCCTATGTGGGAGAACTTCCTCTACCTGCTGTCAAGCTGGGATACTGCCTGGCCCCTCCTAACCCCCCTCCCCCCCTTCCCCCCACACTGGGCAATTCACCTGTTAGCAGGACCCAAGCCAGTAAAGGTATGTTCCCCCACCCTCTCTCCAATGACAAAATTGACGGTGAAAGTGATTCCTGAGGTGGAGGACAAAGAAACAAAGAAGCTAGAGGTAGAAACAAACAGAAGTGATGAGGTGGTAATGTCGTAAAGGAAGGTACTATATACTGGGGTTTTGAGTAAGTGAACAATGCTTATAAACGCCTATATTATTGTGTGAAAACCATTATAGACTTTTACTACACATAAATTCGTACCAAATAAATGAAATAAATACGTAATTTAAAGTGGCTTGAATTAGTCAACCCTTCCATAGTTCGTTTTCTTAGCCAGGTACCCTGAAAAAGAAGGAAAACGTAAGGTTGAGTGACACCTGTATCAACATTTTTTTACCTCAGGATCGCGATTTCACTATGAATTTTAGATGTTTCTCACCAAAAGCGAAGGTTTCAGCCAAAAAACAAAAAGTCGAAATTCGGTCGGGATTTGGGGGTAGGCTGGGTAAAAAAACACCCAAGTTAGTCGTAACTGCGCAATCCATGGGTTAATACAAGCTACCTTTAAAGAACAAACATGAGGAACCCAAGTTAGTCGTCTATCAAGAAGACAACTTAGAAATTGAGTCTCTTCCACACAGGATATTCTCCAATCATAGAGGCACAAGTCACGGTCTGGGTGAATCCCACGAAGATGACAGAAGTGCATAGCCACTGTCTTTGAAAAAAAAAAAAAAAACAGGAGCCATGAGACTCAGTCCACTCAGAAATTGTATTAACCCCCGCTGTGCTCATCACCTCATATAGGCCACCCCTGGCCACGCTGATCACCTCAAATGAGGCAATGGCTTTCCGTGCCATAAATTCAAGGATGAGGAAGTGTCAGTGGTTTCCATGGAAACGTTCATTCTCCCTCCATGCCATCAGAGCTGTTCCCAAACCCTGCCATACTGCAATTGCCAAATACCGCATATTTAGTAATTCAGATATGCAGGCCACCCCTGGCTGTGCTGATCGCCTCATATGAGGCAATGGGTCTTCAAGCCATAACTTCAAGCATGAGGCCAAAGAGATTTCCATGGGAACTTTCAGTCTCCCTCTATGCCACCAGGTGCTTTTTTTTGTTGTTTTTTTATGCAAGGAAGAAGGAACCAAACGCCACAGGCCTGCATACTGTTCCTTCCAAGAATAAACAAAAACAATACAAAAGAGAGCCAAATTCAAGATCAGTTCAATTCGAGATGCCTGGACACACTGCGTTTGAAAGACTGGAGATCATAGGAAGTAGGAAATACAGACAGAGGAAGACAGTTCCAGAGTTGACCAGTTGCATAAATGAAGGACTGGGAGTAACGGTTAACTCTTGCATTAGAGAGTTGGACAGAAAAGGGATGAGCGTTTGTTGCTAGACGGGTACTACGAGCCCGTCTTAGAGGTGGAGGGATGCAAGCAGACAGTTCAGAGGAACAGTGACCATTGAAGTAGCGATAGAAGAGAGATAAAGA
>JAGKTI010018580.1:6804-17604 GCA_018397915.1 Birgus latro | reverse complement strand
CTCTCTCTCTCTCTCTCTCTCTCTCTCTCTCTCTCTCTCTCTCTCTTCCACCACCAGAGGAAGGAACCCGAAAATCAGATAGTTAAGAATAGTAATTGCCGACGTGTCTTTCTCTCTTTCTCACAGTAATGGTCTTTTAAATGGGTTAGAAGAGTGATGGCTGCGAGGTGAAGGGGGAGAGGAGAGAAGTGGAGAGAAACATGGAGGGATAAGAGAAGGAGTGAGTTAGGGGATGGATGAAAAGGTGGAGGGAAGGGAAGAGAAAGAGAGAGAGGGAGTTAAGGAAGAGGGGGAAGGATGAAGAAAGAAGAGAAAGTGTGCGACCAAAAGGAAGGGAGTGAAAGATGTGACAAAGGGAGAGTAAGAAAAAAAAGAAGGAAAGGAAGAAGGAAGAAAGGGAAGAAAAAAGACAGCGTGAGACGAAGAAAAGAGGGAATAATGTAGATAATTGGGGAGAGAAGGGAAGAAAGACAGGATACAGAAAGGGGAAGGACGGAAGGAAAGTAAAAAAAAAAAAGTAGGAGAGACGAATGGAAAAGAGAAACCAGGGAAGAAAAGGAAAAAGAGTAGAAAAAAAGAGAGAGGTGGGAAGAGGAGGCAGCAGACAACAGGGAGAAGTGTGAGACATAAAGACAATAAAGGAACTAAGAGAGGTGATGTGTGGTAGAAAAGTGGGGAAGGAATCAAGGAACAGTAGTGAAAGAAGATGAAAATGGGAAAGAGAAAGAGGGGGAAGAAAAGGAAGAAAAAGAAATAATAAGACATCAAAAAAGAAAGATGTGGAAGACTAAAATGAGGGGTGTATCTTACATCTCCAGTTGAATAGTCTCTCCTAAAAAACATCTGGTGACCGGAAGAACTAGAAAAAGAAATAATCATCAAGGGGCAGGAGTTAACAGTAAAGGGGAAGAGTCCACAAGAGAAAGGGAAATACTAGTTAACCCCCCGAACCATAACGATTTACTGACTTTGCTTTCGCCACACGACTTCCTTCAGCTTACGGGACACCTACCTTAATGAAGGGGTTAGACACAATCTTCATAAATCCCTTTAATACGGTAACGTCTTTTTGTACTTGAGTCTTGCTATCCCCAGACGCTTTAATTCAGCTTCGGGTTGACTTTTCGAACTAGAGGGGTTAAATATATAGGCTTCGTGATCTCCTGTCTACAAAAGTGCTCTCCGAAACGTTATAAAGTCATCTTGCTGAATCTAGAATAAACAGCACGCTAAAAGAGTTAACCTTTCTAGTACAGTGAAATTATTATGCTATTTTCGCTGCCAGTGCAGGATTTTACTCATTTTAATTGGAAGAGACTCTCTTGTGAGGACGTCTTTATTTTTTAATGTTTTCTACGTCAGACGATTTTATTCTGCTTAGTAAACATATATCGTGGTGAAAGTTTAAAATAGTCCTAATTAACCCTTCAATTGCATGAAACAATTCAGACTCTGAACAAAATCGTCTGGTGGCAGCAGGTAACAATCAGAAAAGGCGTCATCGTACTGGAAGGTTGGCAAAGAGAAAGGGAGAGAGAAAACGTAAGTATTTATGGAAGCTATAATTATTAACAGGGGATGCACAGAAAAACTGGAAAGAAAAACGGAAAATGAGTGGGAGGGAGATGAGGTATAAAAGGGAAAGCTAATTAATATCTTCAACCCGAGGACGTAGCCGGTTTTGATAATATTCTTGTTATCTTCAGACGATTTTATTCAGCTGAGGAGAGAACTTTCAAACGAGAGGAATCAGATACATCCTACACTAATCCTTTTTACAATCAGGGAGGGTAAGATGAATAAAATCGACAACATGTATAAGGAATAAAATAAGTACGTCATTAGCTTCAAGGGAATAAAGATAATTCTCTTCAGTTTGCAGAAATAAAAGTGTAAATGAATGTAAACGTACCGCTGAGACAGGAGGGGGAGCAGCATTCCACACCTCTAATTCATAACTACGGACAATATTAGTTTTCTGTCTTTCTTAGGTATGAACAATAATTTTTTTCACACTTTTTTTAAAAATTACGAACAACATTACTTCATCATTTTTCCTAACTGTAAACTACTGTCTTTTTCACCTCTCTTAACTATGAACATTATTCGAATATTTTTTCTCTTTAACTACAAAGAACATTCTCTGCACCATCCTAAACTACAAATAATAATACTTTTCTACATTCCTTATTATTTTCAATACAATGGCAATTTTCAGTCAATGCTTGCTGTATCAAGATTATAGTCAAATCATGTAGGGCTTTCATAATACACTTCTACACACACACACACACACACACACACACACACAACACACACACACACACACACACACACACACATTCTCTCTCTCTCTCTCTCCCCATTACAAGATTCAGATAACGTGGTCAACATTTAAAGGTCAATATTAAAAGGTACGCATGGCATTAGCTCCTTCACTCTAGTGACGTGTGTTGTGGTCTGTTCTTTTTACCACCAGACGATTTTATTCAGTTGAGGAGAGAGACTACGAAATAGAGGCCACAAATAAACGGGGTCTATCTGAGTTCAATAAAATAATCTATAAGGCAGCATAAATGGACTACAACAGGACGCCACCTGGAAGAGTTGTACACCTGTTATTTAATCTTACAGTTTCTGGTACTCATACACATAAGAAAGATTTTTTTTTTTTTTTTTGCCAACAGGATGTGTGTGTTATTCTTTATGTCTAGGTATGAGTACCTGAGTTATTCTCTCCGACAAGGAGAATATGTTTTTACCCTTGTTTGTTTGTTTGTCTGTTGCCTGGATTACAAAAAAAAAAAAAAAAACTAAAAGAGGCATGTGGACCAAATTTGGTGGGTAGATGGCCCATGTCCAAGGAAACAATCGATTAACTTTGGGGACCGATCCGGATCGTATGACATATTCTGGATCCGGGAAACACTTTTTTGCGAAACCCTAATCAATGATGAGAAGACCTAACCAATTATGAGGAGTGTTTTGGAAATCACGTTGCCTTGTCGGAAAGATGCGCTCCACTGAACGCCCTTCTTCTTTTGTTTTCGTATTTGCAGCAAGTGTGAAATGTAAGCCGCGTCCTGTGAAATCAATCAGTTAATCGTTTATCTATCTTTATCTCCATCAGTATGTCTATCTATCTATCCGTCTGTCTGTCTGCCTGTCTGTATATCCTGTATCTATGCAACTCTGGTGAAAAATGCATGGCAAACAAAGGTAACACGATTACCCATACGTTCGATCAGTGTGGACGTAATATTTTCCCCTGGTGTTTCGGTCCGTCTGGTGGTTCTTAGCAATTGTCGTATTAGTAAAACAGAGAGCGAGAAGACACAAATTTCTGAAAGCTATTTGTGAAACTCATGAAGTGAGTCAAGTGCATTTTGTCTTTTCAACATCACTGCCGATTGGTCTCTGTTAATTTGGCATCAAGGCTAGTCGCATCTAAGGTCCGAAGTCAAGGTGGAACTGGAGACTTGGTGGCATCTCTTCCTTAGCGCTTTTATTTTTTACGCCTTTACATTCTCGTGTGTTGTTTCGTTGCCTCTAATATCGACGTAGTTGGCATCAATAATATACAAGAGGATAATGACGTGTAATGTGAGGAATAAATCGCTTGGGAGGAAATGCTGAAAACCTTCACAGCCACTTGATGCATACTACAAGGTACGTCAGTCCTGCTCACAACATCACGGTCAAAAACAGGGGGTCTTACCTGCTGTACTGTGCACCTTTGCCGTCTCGGGTTTAATAATACGACAGTGAGTAACAAATATTCAGGCTGATAGCAAAATATTCTACCTACGAAAACAAGAGAAACCTTAATTACTTTAATCTTGCTCCCACCAGACGATTTTATTCAACTCAGTAATAATTCCCGTTTTCCTAAGGGTAAAAACAGGCTCCTTTCATGGTCCAGGGTCCATGGATTTATAATGTCCTCCCAAAAAACAAATGCTGGGATAATGAGGCAGATCATATGTTTTTTTTTTAAAAACATCGTTTTATATTTTATGTAAAGGCCAGAGAGAACAGCGGATCTTAATTGCTAAAATTACAATTGCGGCCATTAACACTCACTCACTGTATGTTGATGTCACAGTGTCGTATATCGTTAGAACAGAGAAGCAGTATCGAGATATGGAATTTTTTGTTTAAAGGGAGGCTGTAACAGTTTCGGCTTTCAACGGACTGATATGATAAATCACGATGAAGATAGCAACGACCTTCAAAACCCAAAAATGCCATACAAGGAGCCAAACAGTCTTTCCAGATTATTATGTGGAATTCCATTTTTGTAAAACTGAAGCGCTATTATTATCAGAATCTGTACATGGTAATGACTCAGGGAAGATGAAGGCGAAGGGTAGGGGAGAGAGGAAGAGACTGAAGGGATGGAAATGGAAGCTGTCAAGCCTTGTTTGCGTGTGATGATATGCTGGGGAGATGAAACAGGCAGGCAGCAAAGCCGAGGAGGGAAATAGATATTATATTATCTAAGTATGCAGTAGGTCCAGTGATGGTAACAGCAGCAGAAGAGCTAGCTGTAGCAGTAGCCGAAATAGCAGTATATAAGAAGTATAAATGGTAGTGGTAATGGGGACAGTAGTAGAGGCAGTAATAGTACCAGGGATCATAACAACAGCAAGACATGGACTGTGAAGAGGCAATACCGGAGCCGCATCAACGTGTGGATCGGCGGAGTTCGTTACGGTTGACAGGCTACAAAATGGGAAGAAAGAATGACTTATAACTCGACTTTGGCTATAGAGACAATACAAGAGGACATTATCTATTAAAAGAACAAGCAGCAACAGAAACAGCGGTAATAGTAGCTGTTGTAATAACTGCATCCTGTTGTAGTACTAACAGATGTAACTGAATAACCGCATTTGTAACGCCAGTCTCCAACTTAACGTAAAACGAAAATAGCATTTGTGTGCCTTTCGTAGTGATGAAGTTAGAAACTATCTCCACTAAACAGTTCATTTCCATGTCTACTGTTTTACCTCAGCCTTGCTAATGCCAAACGACTTTTCCTGCTTACGGAATACTTCTCTGTGGCGATCCTCTTTTCCATGTTTCATATATTTTTCCTCTCCGCCATTTTTCGTGCTTCAGCTTGATTTTTCTTGTTTTCATAATTATTTCTTTTATCACATGTTTGGGCATTTTTTCCCCTTCCCTACTCAACCCTTCCATAATTTTCTTCCCATCTACATTTTTTTCCTTCATACCTATGACCCTTTCCTTTTTTTTTTTTTTTTTTTGGTCCATCTTTGTCCCTTTCCATCTTCTTTTCTTTCCAACTTCCTTCCTTCCTTCTTTCTTTGCCCTGAGCTTAAGCCAGAGTGCAGCATCTGACCCACCTGGAGGTCTTGTTGATTCCCCCAGTGCCACCGTCTTTCTCGGCTCATCCACTCTCTTCTCTTTTCTTACTCCTTTATCTTATTTATATTCTCCTCCATTTTTCCTATTCCACCCCTTTTTTAACTTCCTCTTCTTGGGACTATCTGGATTTTTTTTTCCGCTCTCTTATTTTTTTTTTTTTTTTATATAGCTTTTCATGTTTTCAAATTTCTGTTCTGTTCATACTGTTTGTAATTTTGTCCTCATTTGTCCAGTTTAACATTTTTCTCCTTTTCTACGTCACCATTTTCTTTCTTCATTTCTGTCCCGCTCTCTCTTTCTTCCTACGTCCCTACAGATTTCTTTCTTCAGCTTTCTTCTTTATTTCCTTCCTTCCTTCCTGTCTTGTTTGCACTGTATGTGAGGAAGAGGGTAATCCAGCTGGGGATGGTCATGTTATTCTCCTAGTGTCACGGTCACCGCTTAGCTCATCCGTCCTCCACTATTTTGGTTTCTCTTTTTCTTCTCCTCTTTATTTATCTTCTGTTTTCGTATTACTGTTCCGCCTTTTTTCGTTTTCTTTACCGATCATCATGGTCTACTCTTCTATTCCCGATTTTTTTTTCCCTTTACCCAATATTTCCATTTTTAGTAAACATAATTTTCCTTTAAGTAATTTGGCTTCCTTCCCCAACCCCTTCGCATTTTTCTTCCTATGTACAGTATGTCCCTTTTTCTTCCTATTTTTCTTTCTTGAGGAGGAAGTTGGTATTCCTCAGTGCTTGGCCAGCTCTCGGGTCCATCCTTGTCTCTTATTTTACGCTTTCCACCAGTTTTCTCTTTTTCGTCACATGTACTACATTATTTGTTTCAAAAAATTTTCAGAATTTTTTTAAGCTTATATTTTCTCACTTTGCTGTGATTTGCAGGCTCTTTTTCTCACTTGAGATTTTTTTTTTTACTTTTCCTGTATAATTTTCTCCATTATCGTATTTCTTATTAATCCTCCCTTTTAACGTTTCAGTAAACTGCCTTGTCTTCCTTTTTCTCTCTCGTACTGTTCTTTCAGCTATGCCTTCGTGTTTTGAAAATGCGTTCTTTTTCATTTATCGAAATTTTCCTTTGCCCCCATCTTTACTTTTCCTACTTCTTCCTCCGTTAATGCTTTTCTCTATTTTCCTCTGTGCTTCCACACTCTTTGTCTCCTCTTCCTGTGTCACCAGCTTCTTTCTCAGTTTTTCCTCCACTCACCTCCTGGTTCATTTTTTTTTTCTCAGGGCAAAACGGGATCTTCACACCGCTTGCTTAAAAAAGAAAAGAAACAGACACAGCCTTTCAATGGTCCAATCACATTTCTTATACGCCTAATAGATCTTGTGCAATTGGCGGTAATAAAAAGAAAAACTCTTGAAAACCAAAACTTTTTAAGCATCTTTTCCATTTTTCTTTTTGACTATATTGTGATTTTTTTTTTTTAATTATACACCACTACCATGCCTTCTCTGATAATTCGTTCCTGCTGCGACAGACGATTTTATTCAGCTTGGTAATTTTTTGCAAGTTGATACGCGAAGATCATGAATTACTACAAGAGGGGTGTTCATCAGTGGAGTCAATTTACCTGGTAACAGTAAATATAAGGCAGAAAAAACATCCTAGTAGTGAAGGGATTTACGGCTGAATCTGAAATATGAATGTACCATATATACCAAATATATTATGTACCATCAGGTGGGAGCGAGGTTAAATAAAAACAAACATCATTCAGTCTTGTCTCATCATCATTCATTCACTACTTTGAGTCTTTTCTTGCCATCATATTTTTTTCTCTCTCTCTCAATCTATCCCATTTCTTCCACTTCCACAGCCACCCTCCTCCTGCCAATGGCTCTTCCCAGCGACAATGGCCACTTTAACATCTCTGGCCCCAAAGTACACAAGAAGGCGAAGACTTCTCCCCCAACTTCCACACCCAGTAGCAGTTTCTTTCATAGTAGTTTCTTTCCTTTCCTCCCCCCCCTCCACACACACACACACACACACACACACACACACACACACACACACTTAAGTTTAGCAATATTTACGGCGGAGGAAAGTTAAATAAAACTTTTCCAAAGGCCTTATTCCCCAGGGTTTTTTAGAGACTTATTACATTGTGTCCAATCTTACTTGGCCTGAAACTGGCATCTGTCCGTGTTGAATGTTGAGCTGTGGCAAGATATTAATATCGGACTATGGTGTTGATCACGAGGAAATGCTACGGTAGCGACGCAGAGCTGTAGTATTTTCTTTTTCTAATAAGGTACTGGGTATGAGCTGCAAAATGACGAAAATCTCGTGTCAGTTTATGATTGACGAACTATATTAGGTCTTCTCTGCCTGTTTATTTTTATGCATATTACATGTTCATGTTTTCTTACATGGTATTTCTGCCATCTGCTTCAATAATGGGGATTTATACATGGCAAACAAAAGAGTATACCATCCTTTCAAGACGATAGTGCCTATGTGGTCCATGCTGAAAATCTTATGAACTGAAAAAGCTTTGTTTACGAGATATCTCTGTTGTGCTCTTACTATCCTGTGATGTATCAGAAATTACTGTTAACATTTTGTGTATATATTATAATTTCTGAATTAACCCTAACAGTATGATGTCTTTTAGTAAGTTATTTACATACCTTCACACAACCTCCAATTAGTGAAGGATTAATCAAAAATACACCTAACCTCTCTAGTTCGAAAAAGTCTCTTATATTTGATAAAATAGTTTGGAGATACTATAGAATAAATAATACATATAAAGGCGTCTTCATAGCGAAGAGGGTAAATGTGCATGCTGGGTATAATTATGTGCCAAACATACAAACCACCTCAACACATGACCACACACCAACACAGTCATCTCAATACACAACCAAATACCATTACAATCACCTGAAAACACAGCTAAAAAACTAAATACCTACATACAACTACACAACCACGCATCCCTAAAATCACTGATACTTGCACCACTCACCAACACAAGGTATAACCACCACTACCATCACCCCTAACACCACATGTACCATCACCACTCACCAGCACAACACACAACCACACATCTCCTCAAGCACCATCATGACCACTACCAGCACCACTCACTAGCACAATACATAATCACATGTCTGCACAATCACTTCCACAACCACATCCACAGCCAGTACAAACACGCATCCCCTCAACCACCACCACCACCACTTAGAACACCACTCACTAACACAAAGTCACAGCCACTGCCAAATACCCCACAACTACTCTAACCACATACGCTGTATCCACCATTTCACCACTTCCAACACATCTGTACGACCACAATTACCACCACCGCCACCATCAACACACAGATCTCCATCACCACATCTCTCAGAACTGACAGTATCATACTCAGTAAACACTACCATCACCACATATATCCACAATCACGATCACCGTCACCAGCACATACATACACATCCACAATCACCGTCACCATCACAATCATCATCACCGCAGAATAGTTTTGTTAGTTATAATCTTTCCTCTTACTGCCTTAAACAACCAACAGGTATGTTGCTGTTTGCTTTATATTGTACTCCTTTGTATAGATACCACCATTAAAACACACACACACACACACACACACACACACACACACACACACACACACACACACACACACACACACACACACACACACCACAGAAACAATCAAAACCACAATCACTACAACAGTCACAACAATCACCACCAGCACCCCCATCTGGAGACCGCAGCCGACATTTATTTAAACCATAACAATTACAGGCAAATTGGCTACGTAAGATGCTCACGTTAATACAGGGGAGCGCCAGGCCTCAGTGGGGCATTTAGGTGGGTTTTGGTAGGTTCAGTGGGTTAGCTGGGTTTGGTGGGTTATGATTCCTATGTGTGCAAAGCCGCGGTGTGGGCATTCATGTGGCTTAGATAGCTTGTGGTAGGTTAAGTGGGTTGGATGGATTACGTGGGTTCACTGCGGTAGAAGAGAAGGTGAGTGAAGTGAGTGAGGTGTGCCAAAGGAGTGAGATGATTTAGATGAATATGGTGGGGTAAGTGGGTTGGTAAGGTAAGTGGGTTGGTGAGGTTTGCGTGCTAACAACTCGCTTCCTACACCATTTTTCACAATAGAAAAAAATGGAGACAGACAGACAGAAGGATCCGTTTGTAGCTCATATTCGTGTTTATACTATATACTACAAAGCATAATACCATAGTACATACCCCAGTCCATACCATTATAATCCTGCACACAGCATTATATACCAGTGCATATCATTAAACTCCAGTGGATACCAATATAGCCCAGTGTATACCATTGTAATCCAGTGCATACCACTAGAGGCCAGTGTAACAACCTTGTGCATACCATTTTAGTCCGGCACATACCATTATATCCCAGCACGTACCAGTATAGGCCAGCGCATGCCATTATAACCCAATGAATACCAGTACAACCCAGTTCAACCCATTATACCCTAGTCCAGCCCATTATAGATAAGGTCTCGGATACGCAAAACAGAAGAGTAAAGGGCAGTTCACTATCTTCTCATTGCTCGTGTCTTTTGCAAAAACAGACTAATGCTATATGCGAGAGGACGGACAAGGAAAAGACATTAAAGAATCATCTTCCTATGCTCCTAGTTCATCCTACAGAAAGAACTATATGCCATGCATCAAGTCACTTTGTGCCACTAACTCATGGCACCATATTGTGAACCATTCAAGAGCTTAAACAAGTGCTATCACTGTGTGTTTGCACCTTTATCTTCACTCATACAGACATCAAATACAGTCTATCCAAAGCAGAATTAGAATCAAATATAAAATAATAATATAAATGAACTATGGCTAATTCACCATTGTAAAGACTTGCATTCTGTAAACGTTTGTATGGTCCGCTGCGTATACTTTATCCTACCCTCATGACCGCCTTGTCAACAGCATCCCTCTGCTTAAAAAAAAAAAAAAAAAAAAAAAGGGTCTTCTCCACACTCAATAAAAGGAATTGGTGGCAGCAGGAATAAAATACGGCGGCATCAGCTCATACCAACAGCATCCCCCCGACAGACTGTTAAGACCACCCGCGTCTGAATTGTGATCACGCTATGAAGGAGAGGGGAAATTAAGGAGTCTAATTAGGGCTCAAGTCAGCTCACTGTCGCGGTAATGAGTACAAAACCATGGTGGGGATGAGACAGGTGTGTGGGTGAGTCAGGGGCGTGGGTGAGATGCGTGGGTCATATGTGTGGGTAAGATGAATGGCTGTTTTAAGTGTGTGGAAGAGTCAGCTATGTGGGAGAGTCAGAAGTCTGGTACAGAGCAAGTTGTGTGGGTGGGTAGTGTGTTCGTGAGTTAGGTGTGCTGAAACACAAACACACAGTCATA
>JAGKTI010018579.1:0-17604 GCA_018397915.1 Birgus latro | reverse complement strand
TGACCTCTCTGTCTGCTCTCCTGACTGTCTTCTGGACTTTACCTGGGTGGTTGTGGAGGACCTCCATGGAAGTGACCACTTTCCCATCCTTCTCACTACAGCAGTGTCTAGTCCTTGTTCTCGTTTACCGAGGTGGAGAGTGAATAAGGCAGACTGGTCCCTTTTCTCTTCTCTGATTTCTATTAATGTCTCAGTCGAAGACTTTCCACATACTGATGAGGCTGTTTCATTCTTTACCTCCCTTCTGCATTCTGCTGCGCTTCATGCTGTTGCCAAAACTTCTGGCACATATTACTACAGACCTGTCCCATGGTGAAATGAGGAATGCAGCGTAGCTGTACGTGCTAAGAAGTTAGCTTTCTCTCGTTATTGAAGATGCAGGACGGAGCATAATCTTGCCGAATTCAGAAGGGCACGGGCTAAGGCTCGTCGAGTACTGAAACAAGCTAAGCGGGATTCATGGATGGCATATGTGTCATCTGTTAACTCAAAGACACCAATATCTCAGGTGTGGAAGAGGGTGCGAAAGATTTCGGGAAAGTTCAATCAAGGCATGTCCCCTGTGCTGATGTCTAATGGTGAGCCTGTTGGTGATCCTGCAGCTGTGGCCGATATTTTTGCGTCTGCCTTTGCGGCAGTCAGTCAAAGAGACACTACGTCACCAATTTTTGCCAGACGACGGGAGATAGAGGAGGCAAGGGTGTTGGACTTCCGTTCAGGGAGTGTGGAGTCCTACAACCTCCTATTTTCTTTTTCTGAAATCCAATCTGCCCTTTCCCTCTGTCATGACACCTCACCAGGACCGGATGATATTCCTAACACAATACTCCGACACCTGGATAAGGATGCTTTGTCCTTTCTCCTCAGCCTTTTCAATAAAATCTGGAGGGAATATTCTCTCCCCACCTCTTGGTGTGAGGCTATTGTTCTGCCATTCCAGAATCCGGGGAAGACAGGCAACAGTCCCTTGGAGTATCGACCAATTGCCTTAACATCCTGCTTGTGCAAACAATTTGAGAAAATGGTCAACACACGCCTAGTGTATTTCCTAGAAAGGAATGAATGTCTCTCTCAATGTCAGTTTGGGTTTCGAAAATGTCGCTCAACAACTGATGCACTAGTTCGCCTTGAGACTGCAGCATGTGATGCCTTTGCTAGACAGCAACATCTGGTGTGCATTTTCTTTGATCTTAAGAAAGCATACGACACTACATGGCGGTTTGGTATACTCCAACAACTCCATTCTTATGGTTTACGAGGCAGGCTTCCCCTATTTATATTAAATTTTCTGCGTGACCGTACATTCAGGGTTAGGGTTGGTGGCACCCTGTCTCCTTCATACCCTCATGAGGAAGGGGTGCCTCAAGGAAGTGTCCTCAGTGTGACTCTTTTTGCCGTTGCATTGGACGGTATTGTGTCCTCTATCCCAGAAGGAGTGTCTGCCTCACTGTATGTTGATGATCTGGCTTTATGATATGCAGCTTCCCGAATGTCCGTGTCTGAACATCGCATGTAGCTCGCTATAGATAGGGTCTCTCGGTGGGCCACCATGCACGGCTTCCGTTTCTCCCCAACAAAGACGGTTGCCTTACATTTCTGCCGTTTGAGAGGTGTTCACCCTGACCTGACCCAGACCTCGGGTTATATGGCCAGAGGGTGCAATGTGTTGACGAGACAAAGTTTCTTGGGCTCATATTCGACAGGAGACTGACGTGGGTACCTCACATCAGTTCATTACGATTATCATGCTTCTGTGCCATGTCCCTCCTACGAACCCTATCTCACTTGTCTTGGGGCGTGGACAGGACCAGTCTGCTCCGACTTTACCGCGCCTTAGTGAGGAACAAATTGGACTATGGGTGTGGTATATTCTTCTGCTACTGAGGCCCGGCTGAGACCACTACATTCGGTTCATCATGCTGGGATTCGTCTGTCAACTGGGGCTTTCCGGTCTTCCCCTATAGAAAGTCTGTTGGTTGATGCAAACGAACCACCACTGGATCTCCGCCGACAGTCCCTGGTGGTGCAGTGTTGGCACCGCCTTCACCGTCTTCCGAACTCATTGAGTTGTCAGGCTGCATCTGAGGTCGCTCTTTTCCTCTTTTATAACACCCATCCTCGCTATCCACACCTGTTTGGGTACAGAGCGAGGGTTGCCATGGGGGAGTTGGGTGTCCAGTCCTCCCTTGTTTGCCCTATGCGTATCCCCCGAGTGGCTCCCTGGCCTCTCCCAGAAGTGCAACCATGTAATTACTTCCTCGTGAGGAAGGCATCTATTTCCTCACAGGTAGCTCTGTCTTATTTTTTGGAACATGCCTCTATTCATAGTGACTCAGTCCCTGTGTATACGGATGGCTCTAAATCCCGAGCAGGGACAGGCTTTGGTGTAATTTTTCATGATTTTAGCCGTGGTGGGAGTCTCCCTCCTTCTACATCTGTTTTTTACTGCTGAACTTACTGCCATATTAGTTGCGGTTGAAATGATTTTTAGCTTTCCTCCAGCGTCTTTTACCATTTTTAGTGACTCAGCCAGTGCCTTACAAGCTTTGTCTCATGGCTTCCCGTCACATCCCCTAGTTTTAGCTGTCTTGGAATGGCTCTTCTTATTATTCAGGCGAGGATACTCTGTACAACTGTGTTGGGTCCCTGAACATGTAGGGGTCGTGGGCAATGAGTGAGCTGACTCTCTGGCTAGAGCTGCTGCCTCTTGTCCTTCCTCTCCGAGTTGCCGTGTCCCATCCGAGGATTTGTGTGCAGCCACTGTGGGGGCTGTCCGTTCCTGCTGGCAGAGGAGGTGGGATGCAGCAGGGGCGAACAAACTCCGCAGCATCTGTCGGAACCTGGGTGATGGGGGATATGTGGGACTGTCCCGACAGTGGGAAACAGCTTTGGCTCGTCTTCGGATTGGCCACACTAGGCTGACTCATGGTTTTTTGATGGAGAGGGCGCCCCCTCCCTATTGTGATGACTGTCTGGTTCCTTTGACTGTGCGGCATCTCCTTGTCGAGTGCCCCGGTCTTGGGGACCTTCGTCGGCGGTACCTTTCTAGATGCCGAGCCAACAATGGTTCGTACCTTCTCTCCTCAGTGCTTGAGGAAGAGGCTTGTGTTATGGGGGGAAGTACCTTTTCCTTTGTGTTGCGTTCTGGCCTTCTCCGCAAGCTATAGAGCTTTACCATATTTTAGCTTGTGTTTTAATGATAATGTACTAGATTTAACCCTTATCTTTCCATTATATTATTAGTTTTTTAGTTTTTGTCGCTTTTATACTGTTGGCTTGTTTTAAGCATCGTTTTCCTGTCTGTTTTAAGCATCGATTTTCTCTTTGCTTTTTATTATTATATATATTGATTTTCTTTTATTGTTTGTGTTCGGCGGCATATGACCTCTGCTGTTGCGTCGCCATGTCGCATCTTCATTCATTCATTCATTCACTTCCTTCTTCAGTTGATCCTGTTCTTACTTCATTTCCCGCATGAAAGCATCCAGGTGTCCTTGTATCCTCAGTTGTAATTCCCTCTGTTGCTCCTGTAATGCCTCTTGAAGTTGTTCATATTGTACTTTCTGTTCTTCACATTGTGCCTCTAGTTGTTTACTCTGTGCTTGGATTTGTTCTTTGAGTTCTTTCTGTCCTTCATTCTGTGCCTGTAATTGTTCATTGATTTCGTTCTTGAGCTCTTTCGGTGCTTCACTTTGAGCCTGTAATTGTTCTTTAAGTTCTTTCTTTTGTGCCTGTAATAGCTTCACAATTGTCGCCAGGGACATTTCCTCCTCTTGTCCAGCTCGAGACGTTGTCTGCACACTTTCTACATCCATGTCGAAAGTTAGACTCACTGCAGCCCTAAATAATCCACACTCCTGACACCAGTGTTACGTCCCCACCCCACACCGAAACAGGCTCCAACAGCAGTAGTACAGTACAGGATGGACGTTTCCCAGTGAGTTGCTCTTCCTATGGTCAGCCTTTAGGTGTACTGTACACAGGATCAGCTCAGGCATCGTAAATAAACACTGGCTTCTTAAGTTCACTGTCTTTATTTTTCAAATAATTACATTTAATGCTTTCCTACTTCACTTCACTATTCTCTCAAGCACTGGAGCTATACAAACTTTACTAACTGCAGTTACATTTAATGCTTGACGACACTTCACTATTTTCACAAGTTCCGATGATATACAAACTTCAGTAACTCTTAACTATTTGCCAACAACACTTCACTGTTTTCACAAGTACCGAAAATATACAAACAACACTGACACTGCACTGACACTCGAACTGAACTGAAAAACGACTGAACTTACTCTAGTCTCTTCCCCATCCTTATATAACCTTCCTTGCTTCTCCATCATTCTAGGATGTGCTGGTCCTGTACCTGCCCCTAGCAACAACAGTTACCAATTTGAAGACATCTAATACATACCAGAGGTTTCTTACATTACATATCATTGTAAATTATTCTGCATACAAACTTAAATTATGTAATGTAACAAGCAGTCTCGTGAATAAAACATTATAAAGAAAAGAGCACAAAAATTAATGCATAACTTAGGAAACAACTACGCTCACAAACAGCAGGCAAACTGGCAACTCTGACTCGTACCGGAACCTACGGTAAACATCGGGAAACGTCGAGAAGCTGCTCAACTACCTAACTAGCAAATCTCACTCGTTAACACAGCATAAAAATACGGCTCATCAATATGTCTGATACTCAGATTCGTGCCATAAACTGTCTCAGGAAGTGCTGCAAGTGGTATAAGAAAGCATTCCTACACCTTCCTGATATCACTGTGCTGAATGCATTCATACTGCTCAGGCATGTTGTTGGCACCGGTCATTTTCTATGAGAGTCTGAGAAAGAACTCGTGAATCAGCTGCTTATAGAGCATGGACATGTTGAGCTAGCTGCTGCAATGCCTGACAGGGTCACCCAGGCAGACTACCTTTCCTGTCACCACATGGTGAACCTGAGGAACACACCTGCAGGAAAGAACTGTACAGGCGGTGCTGTGTCTGCCAGAACAGTCAGTGACAGCAGCAAGTTTGCAAAGAAATGTGCTACGAGTGGGCACTGTGCACTGAGTGCTTCTGCAATTACCACACTGATGTCTAGTGGTAGGTGGTGGCGAACATCATTCACTCACTTAATGTAGTGCTGGTTACTTCTTCCTTAGCCTTTATCATTCTTTTTCTGTGCCTGCCCTCCTCTCTTCCTATTTCTCCCGTCTTTCCTGTCACTTTTTATTGTTTTTCTTTCCTTTACAGGTGGCTTTATATTGAGTGACAAGCCAGATGGTTTTCTGTAAGCCAAAAACCATTTACAACGCTGGTTACAACCGGTTACAACCATATAACCAAACTATACGTGCTCCCTGTATGTCAACAAGTAGGTTGGTGGAGGGTTAGTGCCCCTCCCTGTAAAATAAATAACTCAAAATCAAATGGCCACTCCCTGCAGGATTGTGGCGTCTGGCAATAGATAGATAGATAGATAGAAGTGAGGTGCTAGGCACTGGCGTGTGGGAAAATATATATAGTGTACATAGCGATTCTACCACATAAGACTTTAGAATACAATTTAAGGAAATGTGCATGTATAGGAAAACGACCTCAGGTTACTTTGTAGATGAACTTGTGCAAGTGGGTCTTGTGATAATAAACTAGAAATTGTTCTGTGTTGTTCCTCTAGCACAGTAAACACTTAGCCAAGTAAGTGACTTTACTATATAATAATTTAGAATATAAGAATAAGCAAAAGGTAGCATTCGCAGGATATAGTGAAAGTGAATTCACAATACAAGAGCTAATAAGTGCTCCAGTAATAGGCTGTAATACAATAAATTCTGATCCGGGCTGATGCCCGCATCAAAGGTTGGCTCGGCATTTAAGCCTGTGCACTTGGTATTGATGGATATGATGGTGGTTATGAAATAATTCTAAGGTATGTAAGAACTGTACAAAAAAATATCCTCAGTTATAACTGCAAATATATATTTATCATTCGAGGCAGATTTGGAAGTGCTCAGCCTCAGCTCCAAGGTGAAAAATCCTATGGTCTGAATAATCTGAAAGTACAGAATTTAATATTAATAAAATAAACACAGAAGATGTCCAAAGGGTGGAGTAAAAAACAGCAAGAAAATATGACTGCTCCTGGAACTTAACCCCATCACCAGCATGACTTGTATTCAACTAACATTCTTGCTAACAACAGACGATTTTATTCAGTTTTGGAAGAACCTTGCATCATGAAGGAGAAAATCATCACAGTCATTTGAAGCATCAGGTTTTGGATAAATTTCTTCTGGACACTGAAATCACTGAATTTGTATAATCTTGAGCTATGATTTTCAATGGAACAGTATCAAAGGAAAATCACATATTTTAAGATATGTAAGAGTTATACACAAAAACTAATACCCCCACCCTTAATAAAAAATATATATTAACCCTTAAGTGGCGGGTGACAGTTATATCCGACATGAAATTGGTGGATTGCGGACGCCGGGGGACGGCTATAACTGTAGGTGTTTTCACACCATAGTTTGAAGTGGCCGCCACTGGACCTCATCACCAAAGGGTGGGGATAGAATCCCATCATCCAAGGCAAGCATACCTCAGTCATCTCTGTGACGCTGCCAGATGAAGAACGATATTTTCTTATATCTCTCGTCCGATTCTGTTGCCACCTTACATGGACCTTTGCATCATCTGCCCCTGCCAAGTGTCTTCCCAAGAAAACTAGAAAAGGGCTCAGTGATAGTACCATAATGTATGCCTTGGATGTAACAGTGTCCAGTTTATCTAGTAGAGGAGTAAGCTATCACGTTGAGAGCAAAGCCATAGATGGCACCGAGGGCAGAAGCTCTAACAGGTCCTGCTCTCACGCGACTCTCTCAGTGAAAATTAGTTATCTTCCTCACGCCATTACTCAATGCAATGACCTACAGACCTTGCAAGAGAAAGCGTTGGTGAGTAATATAGTTGTTAATTCGTTTCCCTACAAGTAAGTGCTATTCTTTCTGAGATATTAAGTTCTGAAAACGAGCAATTTTCAGCAATTTCCGAGAAATTGCCCGTAGCGAGGTGAAGATTGTGTTAAATGTTGCCAGGTGTGTGAGGCAGTTTTTCGAGGTGGTCAGCCTGAACACTAAAGTGAGGAATTCTACAATAACAGTCACTCATAAGTGCAGAATACACATGCAAAATGGTTTTGATGTGAGAGCAACCAGTAGCCTACTTATGCTGTGTGGTTCCTCTTGCAGTCAGAACTTAGCCAAGTAAGTGCCTTAGAAAATAAGAAAATTACAGTTGTAAGAAAAAAAACTATCTCAGGGATTACTCATATCTCACACGACACAGGAAACATAATCACAGAGAAGTTGAAAGTAGTCTTTTTTGGAGAGTACTGTTTTTATCTTGGATTTTTTTTTCTTCCTCCTATCTCACACACCATAGTGCACAGTGTCACTCTGGAAAGGCCATAAAATTTGGGTGAATAAATAGAACTGGACACACATACAAGGGCTGATGATTCATTCATGTGGCAGTAGCAGGGGTCAGGGAGAGATGTGTCAAGAGTCAGATGGAGCAAGAGGGGGCTGTGAGAGAGTGTTTGTAGGAAATTCCCGTCTCCCCCAGGCAAGTGTGAGATCTGTGTACTGTAGCCAATGACTGACCCGATCTTACTCGTACAAACACAGCCTTCCATGACCCTCCAGATCGCCTTCATTCATTACCTCCTACTTCCCCAAACTCTCCACTTAGAGACCTTGGGACATTTACAATCGAGAGATGAAGGAATGGAAGGTATTTTGATCTATATTTTAAAATTTCATGTACTGTTGTTCCATATGATTAGTTGAACATAGCTCTTTTCGGGGAAGGTGTGGGTGCATACAAGAATGGCTTGGCTCGAGCTTCAGCAGTTAATGACCTAGAGAAGCTTGTACACCACCTTCCCCATATTTTTGCCTACCTTCGGGATAGTTCAAACATTCTTAACCCGCCGAGTCTCACTGACGTACGATGCACGTCGCTACTTTTTTCTGCGGACAGACCCAACGATGTGCATCGTACGTCACGCAGTTGCAAGGCCCATTGTGTGCACATTTTTCAACATTCGCGGGTGATTTTTGGTAGGCATATGTGGGGATCTTCCTCTACCTGCTGTCAAGCGGGAATACTGCCAGGACACACCTAACCCCCCTTTCCCCCCCTCCCCCCCACACTGGGCAATTCACCTGTTAGCAGTAACCTAGCCAGTAAAGGTATGTTGCCCCACGGTCTCTCCAATGACGAAATTCACTGTGAAACTGATTCCTGAGGTGGAGAACAAAGAAACAAAGAAGCTAGAGGTAGAAACAAACAGAAGTGATGAGGTGGTAATGTCGTAAAGGAAGTTGCCATATACTGGGGTTTTGGGTGAGTGAACATTGCTTATCTTATAAATGCCTTTATTATTGTGTGAAAACCAATATAGACTTGTGATATACATAAATTCGTACCAAATTAATGAAATAAATACGTAATTTAAAGTGGCTTCAATTAGTTAACCATTCCATAGTTCGTTTTCTTTAGCCAGGCACCCTGAAAAAGAAGAAAAACATAAGGTTGAGTGACACCTGTATCAACATTTTTTTTACCTCAGGATCGCGATTTCTCTATGAATTTTCGATGCTTCTCACCAAAAGGGAAGGTTTCAGCCAAAAAACAAAAAGCCGAAAATCGGTCGGGATCTGGGGGTAGGCTGGGTAAAAAACCGGTTGGGACTGGACGGGTTAATCTTTTCTTACAACTAATCCTTGTTTTAATGTTATTTTTTTCTCCCTATTGTGTTCCTCTGATTAAAGTCTTATCTTTTTAACCTGTCCCTTTGCTCCAGTAAGACTTGCTGACCATTCTTGGATGATGGGGCTGTAGGACATTGGAGCTGCTGATGGGAGGCCATCAGGTAGTACTTAGTTGATCTTCCCTGGAGCGATTACTGCTTCCATGGCCAAGAACCATGTGAATGTGCCTTGTCCATTATGGAGGCTCCTCTCTTATGCATGGCTGCATTTATCATTTATCATATCCTGTAACTAAAGCAGGAAATCTTTCGTTTAATCAGGCTTGTTCAGCTGTTGTACACAACAAGAAGGCTAACAGAGGATATCAGGAGCAGTCAAACCCTGAAAATAATCTTTTTATCTCGCCCCATCCCTCTGACGTACGATGCACGTTGCAACTTTTTTCATGCTGAGACCGAACCACGTGTGTCATACGTCATGCAACTGAAATGCCCGTCGTTAGCACAGTTTTCAAGTTTTGTGGGAGATTTTTGGTAAGCTTATGTGGGAGACCTTCCTCTACCCCCAGCCAGGCAGCAACACTGCCTGACCCTGTGTAACCTCCCCCTCGGGGGTGCACCATTTTTTTGCAACTCACCGGTTAGCAGTGACCTGGCCAGCAAAGACACATAGCACCACGGTCTCTCTGACGATGAAATTCAAGGCAAGAGTGATTCCCGATGTGGAGGACAAAGATTACGCGGCACCAGAGTTAGTATTGAACAGAAGTAGTGAGGAGGTAATGTCGCCAAGGTAGGTGCGGTATGTTGATGTGTTTTGTGAGTGAACAACACTTATATCACCTATATTATTGCGTATAAACCAATATACTCTTGTACTACATATAAATTCGTACCAAATAAATAAATATCTACTAGGCTGGGTGGTTTTGGTTAAGTTTCCCTCTCATAGGGAGGGAAACTTAACCAGGTGAGGGGTCTCTAACCTGTTTAGGACATTTTTAACTTCAGGTGAGTGCTTTCTCGCTGAATATTCGATGTTTCTCACCACAAGCGGAGTTTTGAGCCAAAAAAAGACAAGTTGAAATTTGGTCAGGTTCAGGGGGTGGGTTGAGTAAAAAAGTGGTCAGTACGGGGCGGGTTAATGTTTCTGGCCAGAATCATGTTAAGTCTGCTCTTCACTCAGTGAGGACTAATTTAATCTGTACTAAGTGCACCGAACTCTCTGACACAAATTCTTCCCAGTCTTTCTGGCACTTTGCCAAAAACATTTCTAACACGAGTACTTCATCATCCTTCTTCCCTCCTACTTCCTGTTGTGATGCCTGTATAGCTGTTTCTTCTAGTGAAAAGGCAGAACTCTTGCCTCAGACTTTCTCCTTCAAATCCACCTTGGAAGATTCTGGTGCTGTTCCTGAATCTCTTCCCCCCCCCCCACCCCTTTCACTCCCTCATGGCTGACGGTGGAATGTCTTCATTGTATGTACTTTGTGCTCTCAATGGCTTCACTTCTAACAAGTCATATGAATCCTGGTGGGGTCCCTCCTGTTGTTCTCAAGAACTGTGCATTGGTGTTTATAGTCAGCCTAGGTAAACTATTTTGCCTTTGTCAAGTTGTACCTCTCTTGCTCTAAATGTGCTCTCATTCAGCCTATCCTGAAGAAGGGTGACCGTTCCCAGTCTTCTAACCATAGCCAACGTCTTTTACATCCTATATTTCAAAAGTTGTTGGGTCTATTAAAAAAATAAATAAATAAAAATAAAGCACCTTTCCTATCACAGCTTTCTTTCTGATCGTCATCTCTAGCTTTCTTTCTGATCATTCTGTAGCTTCTGCTGTAGATAGTCATTCTTCCTCAGTACCTAGAAAATATCAGTAGTGGTGTTCCTCAGGGTTTTGTTCTTCCTCCACGTTTCTTCCTTCTATAATACCCTTGTAAGCAGTACATCTAACCCTTTCCATTCATATCTTAAAGACTCCACCTTTCATTTGCTTCCAATAGTGTCCATCACATCTATTACTTCAACAAACACGAAATGAGGTTATGGCACACCTAAAGTCTGACCTGGCTTATATCTCTGATTTGTGTAAAAGCAACCTTGTTGTTTTTATGCATCGAGAAGTCAGTTCCTGTATATTCGATCCACCTAAATCTTCCACAGGAATAACCTTTACTATTTAATAACAACCAACTTAATGTAGCATCATCTAAGAACATTCTTAGGGTTTCATTCTCTCGGAATTTACCATGGAAAGATCATAGTCTTTAACTTCCAAAATCTGCTTTGAAGAGATAAGGTTTGCTAAGCCGACTCCGTACCTTCTTTACCCTCACACAGCTGTTGACTCTATACAAGAGTTTTATTCGCTCTTGTGTAGGTGTTAGTGTTTTCTGTCCGACTCTCTAATGCTAGAGTTACCGTTACTCTCACTCCTTCATGGATGCAACAGGTCATCGCCAGAACTCTCTTTCTCTGTCTGTTCCTACAGTCTATGAACTCCAGTCTTTTAAACGCAGTGTGTCCAAGCATCTTGAAATGAATGGGTCCTGAATTTGTTTTTTTTTTTTTTTTCGTGGAGAGAACAGTTTACGGGCTGTTGACCTTTGTTTCCTTCTGTTTTGCATATATATATGAAAAAAAAATCTTTCATGTGTGGGGTGGGGGGTGAGAGTCCCAACATACAGCTCTTCTCAACAGAGTATGGTCAAAGGCTTTTCAGCTCATTAATTCTCCTCCTCTTACTGATTCCTTCAAACCTTTGTCTCTTTGTTGTAATGTTACATTTTTAAGTCTTTTCTATCACTACTTCAATGATCACTGTTCACTTGAACATTGTTGCATCTCCCATCCATTATGGCAGGGCCATTGCACCTGCCTAACTTCAAACTTACCATTTTCTGTCCAACTCTCTAATGCAAGATTTAACTGATATTCCCAGTCTTTCGGGTATGTATTAGGTGAACTACGGAAATGTCTTCCTCTGTCTGTATTTTACGCTACTTGTGATCTGTCTTTGGATCGCAATGTGTCCAGCATGCTGAAATGAAAAGATCGTGAATTTAGCTCTGTCATTTTTTATCTATGAGGGAACAATCTTGCGGGCCTTTAGTCTCTGGCTCCTTCTGTCCTGCCTAAAAATGGAGTAGCAGAGTTAAGTCCTATGTCAGTGACATTCACTTACTGGGGAAAGCCAGATTTATGTCACCAGTTAGCTTGTTGTAAGAAGAGGTTCTTTGAATTTGATGACTATTGGTTGTGAGAGTATATTCATTGCTGTAGGTTCCATTGTAACTCAGTGTGGGGGACGTGCCACTTTTTATGGGGATGACTGGGGAAATGACTGATATGTGCCCAAAAGGACAGCAAACGTCTGGGCTGTATATAAGTATGATGGTGAGCTCTGTTATGTTCAATGATGTTGCTGAAGGTAGGTGTGGAAATTGTCCTGAGTAAACGGCTTTGCACAAGTGAATATAGGTCATGAGGCTCCGTCCTACGATGTTGCTATGGTGGCCGTACAGTGTAATGTGAAATGCCTTCCAGTCTCCAAGTACATACACTAGGTCACTGTATAAAGTAAATTGTGACAGGAAGGGAAGGACAGTTGAGGCCTTCTGAGGAGATGTACAGTAAGTCATCACTACGTTTTCAGGTCCAGCATTCATTTGTACTGTTAGCGGCAATTTCCATGCTATATGAATGTCGCTAACTTCGTAAGAAAGTCTATGTACTACAATGATTGCGAAGCCTTTAACTTTTCGCCAATGGTGTTCAGTTTACGCACAGTACATTGATATATATATATCTGTCGGTCAGATCCTTAAAAGAGTGGCTATTAAGTAGGGTTATATCAATCGTAATTGTCTGATAATGTCAGAAAGTGGTCTTACTGGTGGTTCAGTCTGATGTGTTGTGGAAGATTGTCACGAATTTTCTGCATCGTAAAATTATGTAACGTAAATTGTGACATCGAGTGATTTTGCAGGAGGAACGAATGATTATGAAATGTACGAGATTTCGCTCATTCCCTCAACCGTCCGCTCGCGTACATGTATTCGCATCAAGTTGTCAAAACTTTCGTCATTCTTTTGAGAGTGATTGTTTTTATGTGCAGACGGTGCATTCCTCTGAGTGATAATTTCTGAATTATTGCTTCCGCCTCCCTGGCCGTTATGGCCACACCCCTTTCTCACATTCCTCACGTCAGACACTCAAAACCAGAGTCAGTCTGCTTCTAGTCGTGGTGCGTGCGGGTTGAAAGCTCGAGTGATCACTTTTCTTAGCGATTTCAGATCTCAGTTGTATTGGCGTGTATTCCCGAAGCTCCCACCAGTCCTTGGTGATCGACAACAGCACGGTCTCATCTATACCGATCAGTATTTTCTTTTGTTTTTCCTAGGCTTAAATTTTTGGGTTATTTAGCTATTTGTCTGAGTGTTTGAGTGAGTGCGTTTCCCTTTCTTGATTTGAATTGGAGTCATGTAATGTAAATTTATTTTCTTGAATTCAGTAAATTTACAGTTCGTTTTCTTGAGCTTTGTTAAATGTAACAGTCATGTTTAATTTTCCCACATATTTAGTACAGTTTTGCTACTCCACGTTAGCACAACTCTTTATATTAATCACGACTGGTACTTAGGCCAGCTTTTGGCATTAATCCTTAAATCCGTTTTGCTAGCTAGGAGTTTGGCTCAGCCAAGATCCTGATTATTATTATTATTATTTTTTTTTTGAATGTTGAGGGGAGAAACTAACTTTCTCAGAGGTCAACGGTACAATATTACAGCCTACTTGAGCGTCTAGTCTCTGCTGTGTACGTTGAGAAAGTCTATAAATTCTCGACTCTAGAGAATTGGCGAAGTAAGCCATCATAAAGTGAAATCGCTACTTGATTTCACGAGTCTATTCTCTCGTAATAAATGACTCGATAGTCATTCCTAGCACACATAGCTATACATTGTATACTCCAATTATACAATATCACATTTTCTTTCTGAATTACATTTTTCCCCCTGACATCTGGCGACCTCATTCCAGGATAAACTCCTAGCTTGGAATTATTACCAAATTACTCACTCACTCTTACTTTAGTCACTCAGTCTCAAACTAAGCACGATGGAATCCAGTGCATTCGTGCAAGAAGCTAAGGATATGGGGCTTACTAACCCCCAGGAAATTCGAGATTGTCCTGTCGCGCTTCAATTACGAGCAGCAATGCGAGAATGCCGCCCGTGAAGAGCGGAAAATTCAACGTGAACATGAGAAAGAACAACGTGAGTACGAGAAAGAACAACGTGAGTATGAGGAACGAGAGCATGACAAAGCATGTTAACACGAGCACGAAGCACGTGAACATGAGCGTGCTGAGCGCGAGGCACGTGAGTGAGCGTGCCGAGCGCGAGGCACGTGAAGAACGTGAGTGTGCCGAGCGCGAGGAACGAGAGCGAGAACGTAAACACGAGCTTGAAGTGCTGAAGCTGAAGCGAGATTCCTTGGCTTCAAGCACATCGGGTGCAGCTAATCCAAGCTCCACTAATGCTCTCTCAGCACCTTTTCTAGCAACCCCATGTCTCAAGCTTCCTTCTTACAAGGAAGGCGAGCGAATCAAGCCATTTATAGCTCGTTTCGAAGACATGGCAAAGCTGTACGATCTGGATGAGGCAGCTAAGCGGCTTCAGTTCCTTAGCCTGTTTGAGGGCCCTGCCCTCGACATTCTCCACAGAACTCGTGGAGATAATCTCACGTACGAGATGATGAAGACCGTACTCATCAAAGCGTACGGTCTTACTGTTGATCATGCTAGAAATCAGTTCATGAAGGCGCGTCTCCAGGAAAAGGAGACAGCTGTTCAGTTCCTTGACCGTCTCACGGCATACTTAGGTGACTGAATGGAGAAGGACGAGACTCCCAGCACGCGAGAGGGAATGATCGACCTCGTGCTGCGTACACAGCTGGAAAAGTCATGGCCTGCTGAGCTTATGGCCCAGCTCAAGATGTCCAAAGTGAAGGATGCAACCCAAATGGTGGAAAAGGCTGATGCTTTCTTTACTGCGTACGGATACCAAACTCGTAGGCAACAGCCATGGAATAAGAAAGATACTGCTAAGTCTGGTAAGCAATCCCAGACTGAACCCCAGCATCAAGGCCGTTCCCAGAATAATGGCCAAGGTCCAAACAAACCGCAGAAGGACCAGGAGCAGAATACATAGAAACCTGACTGGAAGAGGTACAAGCAGTACCCTAACCAGCAGCAGTACCCTAAGCAGCAGCAGTATCCTAAGCAGCAGCAGTATCAGTCACGCAATCGACAACCGGGACAAACCTTTTCAGCACCAACCCCAGTGTATGGGAGGCAGGAGGCAAACGCAGCCTTCATTCCCCAACAGGCGCACGATGGTGCCGTCCCCTCCAGCACAGGTCCTCCTTCACAGTTCTTTAGTCCCCCTCAGATGGTGAATTCTCCTCCACAGGCCGTCAATGCTCCTGCTCCCCAGATGGTGAGTACAACTCCTCGTGCACCTAGTTCAGGTACAACTTATGCATCTAGTTTGGGTACCACCCCTAAGGCATCTAGTGCTGTCAGATTTGAAGAGTTGAGTGCCATGCAGCCTTATCAATGGCTGGCCGCTTCCTCCACAGGCCCTCCCACAGGTAACAGTGCCTTCCTTGTTCAGCCAAGGTTTGTGGGAGGTGTTTCTGTAAATGTTCTGAGAGACAATGGTTCCTCAGGTTGTACTGTCAGGCAGAGTCTTGTTCGTCCTGAAGAATATACAGGCAGACAGATCCGAGCTCAGCTTATTGACGGATCAGTGAGATTGTTCCCTGAGGCAAGTATCCAGGTAGCATCTCCTTTTACACAAGTTCAACAGTTGCAGTCGTCATGCAAGAACCTATGTTTGACCTCATAATAGGTAACATACTAGGTGCCAAGTTTAGTTGCACCGTAGATGTCACTACTCAGACTTCGGCTGCAGTAACACGAGCCATGGCCATGGCTCCAAATCGTGTCGCCCCGGTGGCCATTGCATTGCCGCAAGATCTGATTTGTAGCCAAGATGTTGTCCAAGAACAACAGTCTGACTCAACACTTGCTGTTGTGTGGAAGAAGCAAAAGGGTAAAGTGACCAAGTATTCGCGGGGTGGACGAGCCAGGTTCCTTCGCAAACAAGGACGGCTCTACTGTGAGTCACGAACACTCGAGGGCGAGGTTCGACTGCAGTTTGTCGTTCCCGCAAACTACCGCCAAGCAGTATTAGATTGGGGTCATTGTTCAGCATCAGGAGGTCATATGGGCAAAAAGAAAACCCAAAGCCGTATCCATGCTGACTTTTTCTGGCCAGGAATGGGACAGGAAATTGATAGTTTTGTGCACTCCTGTAATGTGTGTCAACGTACCACCATTCAGGAAAGTTTCCTTCCTGCACCGTTTGAATCCACGCCCATAATCTCTGAGTTGTGTGAGAGGAAGGGCAGTGGTAATGTGGGTGCAGACCTGACGTCTCACTCGTTGGCCCCACAGGATATAATATGTCTGGGGTCTGTACATACATATGTACCATAGCTCGTAAGCGCATAGTCACGGCGATCCCAACCAAGGACACCAATGACGAATGTGCAGTCCTGGCGATCCCAGCCGAGGACACCGAGGACAAATG
The DNA here is from genome assembly GCA_018397915.1 of Birgus latro. Lineage (NCBI taxonomy): Eukaryota > Metazoa > Arthropoda > Malacostraca > Decapoda > Coenobitidae > Birgus > Birgus latro. The sequence goes on along the minus strand of JAGKTI010018579.1, from coordinate 1,155 downwards.
AGCAGTCGCGGTGATCCCAACAGACGACATCAACGACAAGCCCTTATTAGTCTTAAGCATAGGGCTAGTACATATTGTATGTACCGTAGGTTAAGGGGGAAGTTCGAGACCCCGCAGAGGCAATCTGAGGCTGTATTTGAATTACCTTGTGGTGTGTCTCGAGCTGTGGGCCTCCCTGAGGATTCCCGGAGATTACACAGAAGCCACATGAGTATTCACACCCACGCAGGGTGTTAAAATGTGACATGCCCAAGTTTGCATAGGGATTCTCGACTACCTTTAGTAGTTATAAGTGAGCAGTCACGGCGATCCCAACCGAGGACACCGAGGACAAACGGGCAGTTGCTGTGATCCCAACCGCGGACATTGATGACAAGCCCTCTGTAGAAATAAGTGTAGTTATAAGTGAGCAGTCACGGTGATCCCAACCGAGGACACCAAGGACAAACGGGCAGGTGCGGTGATCCCAACCGCGGACACTGATGACGAGCCCTATGTAATAATAAGTATAGTTATAAGTGACCAGTCACGGCGATCCAAACCGAGGACACCAATGACAAACGGGCAGTCGCAGTGATCCCAACCACGGACGCTGAAGACAAGCCCTTTGTAATAATAAGTATAGCTATAAGTATGCAGTCACGGCGATCCCAACGGAGGACACCAATGACAAACGGGTAGTCGCGGCGATCCCAACGGAGGACACCAATGACAAACGGGTAGTCGCGGCGATCCCAACCGAGGACACTGACGACGAGCCCTTTATTAAGCGTAAGTATAGGTTAAAAAGGGCAACTATTAAGGAAATAATGGCGACCTATGTATGAAACTTGCTGTTAACTGATTTTCAGCTGCTAAAGTATACTTTCTGTTGTGTATGATTCATTGCTGGGTGGATGAAATTGTAATTTAGTACAAATTCTCACATTGACACTATTGATGTTCCACCTTGACTCATTCCACAGGTACAGTTGTTGGGTGAAGCAGATGTCCAGGACAATTGATTGTCTCTGCTGCACGCTGCCACCTCATCTCCTCTGCCCTCATCGCCTTTATTATTGCATTAATTTGTATTATTATTATTGCTTTACACGTAGGTACAGTTACACTACAACTGTTACACCTACACCGTGTATCACATACACCATGCTACAT
>JAGKTI010018578.1:0-17605 GCA_018397915.1 Birgus latro | reverse complement strand
TTTTTTTTTGCAAAGTAACCAGACGATTAAGGTGATTTTGCAAACATACCACAATTTTTGTTTATTTGCAAAACGACCGTGAACTTTGCAAAATCACCGATTTCGCAAAAAAAACCATAACGTATATACAGTGCTCACACACTGTATTTTTTTCTCAACAACAAATTGTTGTGAAAAAAAATACAGTGTGAGTACTGTATATAAGTATATATATCAGTGAGTAAATGAATACATTACTGGACAATAAGTATGGTGGTTAATATCCTTTATTTATTTGTTTTTCATTCTTTAGGAAGATCATTTATTCATTTGTAACGTGTAACAACATAACAATACAGCTGAAACTTAAGGCAAGGGAATGAAATGTTTGTAATCATTTATCGATGCCACACAAATCACTGAGTGAGGAATGTGTGGAGCGTGAGGTGGGCTAGAATGAAATTATATGAAACAGTTCACTCAGAGCGTCCAGGCGTGATGAACGACTATTGTTATTCCGTATGCCATAAAAAAAAAAAAATTATAGAATAGCTAGAAGTGTCTTTTTTTTTTTTTTTTTTACGAAATTGATCGCAGATAAATGCCCTCCAATATTCTATAATCATTGTCAAAATGTTTATCTGTCTGTGAGTAAATGAGCATTGAGTAAATAAGTGAATTTTATAATATGGTAATTCCTTCTTCTTCTTTTTTTTTTTTTCGTTCATTAGGAGGATCAAATTACAAGCGGTTGATTTCACTTGGACGAATCCTGAGTCAAAAGAGTGCGGGCGGTTGGATTTTACTTGGACGAATCCTGCATTGAAAGAGTGTGAGCGGTTGGATTCTTCACCCGGCCCCCGTGTGTGAAAGGGTTAATTACATTTGAGAGAGCATTGTCCTCGGTTGTCTTGGACTGTTCTGATTTCTCAGCTTCCTTTTCATTGATTCTTTCAAGTATGGCCTCATAAAGAGGTGTTGGATGGCGTCTTTTACATACAGTACTGTTCACTTTTTCCTCCTTTTGCAGTTTTTCATTATGTCCATACTTTATACAACCCATGCAGATAAATGACTTCTGTACATATTCTAATTTTTCCTTGTAAAGCTCATTGAACGTTTTACTTTTGCACAGTTCATGTTCTTCTTTGAAGTACATACAGTGTGGCCTTTTGGTGTTTTGTTTGTTACCATCCATGCCCTTTTGATTCTTTGGTTTGTTGTCATCCTTGCCCTTTTGATCCTTTTGTGCCTCAGTTTCTTTCACTTCAGTTGTGTTGGCCACAAGACTTTTTACCCCAAAATCTGTTTGTTTCTGTTTTACCTTCCTTCTTTCACTTTGAAGAAGCTATGTTATGCGTTCGACTCATTGCCATTACTGCACTATAAGAAGAGATTGGGTGACTACTGAATTCCATCTATCAATTAAAGATGGGGGTAACTTCTTTAAGATTTTGCTATTTTCCTAAGGATCATTTAAAACATGGAAATCTGTTGAGTTCATCATTACCAAACGGTTCTGCAAGAAGTCAGATAGATTCTGTAGTGCTTGACCATCATCGTATGAAATCTTTGGCCATTCACTCAATTTTCATCTATAAGCATTTGTCAGTATGAACTCATTACCAAACCAATTCTGCAATATACTCTTATCTTTACTGAAATCTTCTTTATGGATACATAAAAGTCCTCTAATAGCTTCTTTAGCTTCCCATCACTATATCCTCTTAGGTAGAAAAGTTTCTCTGCACGATTTGTTACTCGTGACTAAAAAAAAGAAAAAAAAGAAAAAAAAGAGGTCTTCATCCACTTTGGAGACTCCAATAAATTTCCTCTGGAAATCTCTGGCTCTGGGTGAGGCAATTCACATTTGTTTGTGGATGACAAAATATCAAGCATTTACTTTTTTTTTTGTTATTTTTATGTCTTCTGACTGACTTACTCTATCATGGTTAACTAATGACTGTGACTATTTTATATCTGATTCTGGCTTAAAAGTCTTAGCATGTAAGTTAAGCTTTGGACTCATTTGCAAGGAAATCTGTTTTAGTTTTGACACACTTCTTTCTAATTCATCTAAGCCAAATACAGATGAAACTTTGACGATCTTGTTTGGTTCTAATACGTTAGGTTTCATTTTCGCATTCTCTGTCAATCCTTGTGATTCAAAGAATTTTCGAAGATGTTGTTCGTTACTATCTGGTTCCTTATCAATATCAGGCAGATCTAACTCCTGATCTTCCATTGCATTTACAGTATTTAGTTCTGCTTGAGTAGCAGCCAAGACTTAATTAACAGCATTCTTTTATGCTCATGTTCCTTTTCTTGCTTGAGCTTCTGATACTCCATTTCTGTTTCTTGCAAGAATTTCTGATGCAATATTTCCTTTACTTGAAACTCCTGCTCAACTTTCAGCCTAGCTATTTTAGCATTTAACTCCTTCTTTTTTGTTGTACTTTCATAAGATCTATTAGAATAATGTGAATGCTCTGAAGCTTTACTACTTTGTGATTTAGCAGACTGTGAAAACTTGGAGGCTCTACTCCTTACTGATTTTGTGTCCTGCATTAATACATTCATAATACTATCAGACCTAGTTATACAAGTAATATGGCCTTATTTCCCATCCATTAACTCCTGGGACAATTCGAATTGTAACCTTGGATCTGCATCCATCAATCTGTGACAAGCATTCACTACCGTACTTCGGTAAACTGCAAGTGTTCTGCATTTATGTGTATTTTACGCAGATTCAAACTTACATCAGTTACACCTTACAAAATTTCATTTACCACTTCTGTCCATGCACGCCTTCTTAATGTTAACTTCAATGAACACACTGTTATTTGGTACTCGCACCCTTTCACTGTTAAAGACCTTTGTCTGGTACTCTTCACTTCTTCATTTGCCTCAGTAGACTGGGGCTGGTCACTTACAGCTTGTTCAGTATAACTCATTCTTACGACTATCATTTTATAATGTACCTAATTTGAACTTAACACTAAAATTTAAATGTATACTTATATGTATCTGAAAGTTCCTTCTGGCTGTAGGTGAAGCTTGGAGAAAAAGAGTTTCCAGTGGTGAAGAGGAGATTCTTCAGTTCAGCAGTGTCAGCAAAACTTGTACGCACAAGTTCTAGAAGTTACTTTCAGGCTGCCAGTAGCTCTTCTCAGATTCATGACGTTGATATGAACTGCATCAGAGGGGGGTTAGCAGGAAAACCCTTTGCACTTACCTACTGCCTTTGTTGATTGCAGGAGTTCTTGTGGTCACCTCATTCTTTGTTCACACTTTATGCCCCATGTTCTGCTAACCTGCAGGTCGAGTTTTACACTGACACGAGTTTTACTTTGACATGAGCTTTACTTTGACATGAGCTTTATTTTGACACAAGTTTTACTTTATCAGGCGGCCAAGGCAGGAGGGGAAGTATCATGAACCTTTCTTAACATTATATTTCTTTTACTTCATCTTGATATTCTTTTTCTATTTCATTCCCGCTTAACAGTGTAAAACTGAATAATATTAATTCTCAGTCTAAGAAACAGATCTCAAACATTTAACTTTATATCTGCATAACATCAGTAATTACCCCGCAAAGCCCCGTCGATGTACAATGCACATCACAACTTTTTTTTCACGCTGAGTCCCGAAGACATGCATCGTACGTGATGGAATTGAAAGGCCCGTCGTTTGAACATTTTTTCAAGTTTTGTGGGAGATTTTTGGTAGGCACATGTGGGAGACCTTCCTCTACCCCCAGCCAGGCAGCGACACTGCCTGACCCTGTGTAACCACCCCCCCTCGGGGGGTGCGCCATTTTCTCGCAACTCACCTGTTAGCAGTGACCTGGCCAGTAAAGACACGTAGCACCACGGTCTCCCCGACGACGAAATCCAAGGTGAAAGTGATTCCCGATGTGGAGGACAAAGATTACATGGCACCTGAGTTAGAAATGAACAGAAGTAATGAGGAGATAACGTCGCCAAGGTAAGTGCAGAATGTTGATGTGTTTGGTGAGTGAACAACACTTACTGTATATCACCTATATTATTGTGTGAAAGCCGATATACTCTTGTACTACATATAAATTCATACCAGATAAATAAATAATTACCAATTCTGAGTGATCCATCCAATATATTACCACTATGCTGGGAATCGAACCAGGGAATCTCAGGTGAGAGTCAGGCAGCACACCACTACAACACGACCAGGTAAAAGTTACCTCACATTATCATAATCTTGTATCCAATGTCCTTCCACCCCCACTGTGGGCATGACGAGGATGAGATAACCCCCTGGCAATCGGGCAAGTAGATGCTTTTAATCTATCCCGAGCACTTACGGCAAGTCAGAATGAAATGAGGAACCTGTACTTTACACAGGAAAAATCATCCAATATATTGCCACTATGCCGGGAATCGAACCCGGGTCTCTCAGGTGAGAGCCAGGCAGCATACCACTACACCATGACCAGGTAAAAGTTACCTAACATTGTTAAAATCTTGTAACCAATGTCCCTCCGCCCCCATATTCTTTAGAGATTTTTGAAAAGCCATTAATGTTGCAAAGTAATCACTCAAAGTCATAGCTAATTCTCGATACTGTGATAACCGAGGTTATAAAACCCGTGGATTTGCCTGAAACTGGCATAGCACCGTCTTCCTCCATCGATTGCAGATCAGTGTTTAAGGTCCCTATGTTCCCCCTCCCTTTCGTACTCGTGTGATGTAAATCCTCACATACATCATTTATTTAACTTGGTGATATTTCCCCTTGTCCCTCTTGTACTGACTGATATAGTGCCGTCCTCCTCCACTGATTGCAGGTTGCAAGTGCCTGGGGCAGGCTGGCCAGGGCCAACTGCCTAACGTTCGTTTCATACTAAATCCCCCCCCCTTAGTTCACGTTATTCTAGTGAATATCGGCTGGTCCATTTTGAATTATCTATACATTTGGTATATTGGTATATTTGTATCTTTTAAATTCACACATAGTCCATCTGTGACCACGAGATTATTATATCCACATGTGATAATATCATTCTGAGTATTTATTCAGTTGTGAAGATTGCTTTATTCGTGTGTGTTAACAACATTCTGAGTATGTGTTCAATTGTGAAGATTTTTTTTTTTTATGTGTCCGACTCTGGGCATAGGCTTTATAGCCTGCTATCAAGGCCCAGCCGTACACCTACATACCATACACCTCTACATGTCACCACTTCGGCGCTTAACACCCACCGTCCATATTGAATACATGCTAGGGCTGTCTCATACAGGACTGGTGTATTGGTATTAGCGGGGTTATTTTTACGACATGTCGGCGGGTCTTCTGGTAGATCAGTAAAGCCTGATTTAATGAAATTCAAATCCTTAAACTGTTCTCTGACCCAGCGAGGATTCGAACCTGGGTCCCTCGGGACTGCAAGCCAACTCTCTACCGATCGAGCTACCGCCTCCCCTATATTCGTGTGTGATAGCATCATTCTGAGTGTTTATTCAATTGTGAAGGTTCATATTCATGCTTATCTGTTTCTTTGAATATTAACTCAGTTGTGAAGAGTCATGTTCTTAAAATTATTGATCCTGATTATACTTAGTCTGCCTAGTGTCATTCTCAGTTCGAAGAGTAATTCAACCTTCAGTTCTTGTTCACTCATAACTTGAAGAGTAATCTGTTTTTGTTCCTATTATTGCTTGTTTTTCTTTGTTGTTATTATTTAGTAAATTTTAGGTTAAATCCCTTTGAGTTATCCCATCATCTAAGGAATATTATTCGTGAGATTGAGTGGCCCGCAAGGTGCTAATATCTTCTTGCTTACACACTCTTTAATAAGATCACACTACCCTCTTTCTCTTACTCTCTAGTGTCAAAATTCCTTATCATTTTCCTGGTGGAATAAATTCCCAGCATTACGTTGGGTGGTGGCAGCATAATCTCCAAGTCTCTGATCATTACGACGTGGTAGAGTCTCCAGCAAAAAAAAACAACGACCGGTTCGACGAGCTGGTTGGTATATATGGCAACGCCGCACCCCCACTTTCACTCCCCCCCCTCGTTCTCATTCATTCGTCTACCCTCCACCCTCCCCACATCCAAGGGCAAGAGAGTCAGGCCTACTCACATTGTCTCAACCACTCTTCCATCATCCACATGTCTTGGGAAATAATGATTTTGTTAAGATAACGAATAAAAACACATTACACCGTGTTTTACTCCATAGCATAGTTATTTATACACCACGATCTGATCGCAGAGTGGTATAAAATAGTTATATATTCGAATGGTAGATAGGTCTGTAATCATACAATTTATCATTTTGACGGTTGTATCCAGTTAGTGTGAATTAAACAGTCGGTAGTGGTCGGTGGTGTGTGGTGGGTAGCTGGCCGTCACACGTTGTGGTGGGGGCATGGGGAGAGAGGGAGATGGGCCTGGGGTTGACGGCTCTGCCCGGGGTGGATAGTGTGTGTGTGTGGGTGTGTTCCACCAATGCTCATAAACCCGTATTTATTATCACCATGAAGTGTTCATTACAATATTGTCCACTGCGCCATATATTAGTGATATTTATAGTTTAATGATATGACAACTAAGCATTTAATAATCGGTCCACAATAAGACCTTATTTTCTAAATGTTATTCAGTCAGATATGCAGTGCAGCAGCGGATTAAAATACAGTAGAGGTTGAACGTACCCTTTGGCTCTGCAGGGTATGTCAGGCTAAAACACCAGATGTCTAGTAAAGCATTCAATATTGTCACTATACCACATGATAGCGGATTATAATACAGTAGAGTTTGAACGTAGTCTTTGACTCTGCAGGGTAAGTCAGGGTAAAACACCAGATGTCTATTAAACATTCAGCATTGTCACTATACCACATGGTATTGTAGGGCAACTGGAAAAGGGCGATAGCAAAGGCGGTAGGTGGTCTTACTCGGTGTTGACAGGATTACCTTATCACTCCCCCAGTTACCCACAACATTCCATTATCATATAAATGCAATGTCTGACCTCATTGTTTCATATCGTTTTAAAATGTGTTCTTAAATACAGGCAGTTAGTCTTCCTTATTAAATACTTGCATAACCAAAACTGTTTGTCCATTTTAACATCCTTCCCTCTCTGTGGCAATTGACGTGCCGGCTGACGATAATTAATGGGAAAAACCATGGCCACACAGAGATAGAGGAAAGCAGTAACAGACGTGGGACAGTTGAAGAGCAAATAATCATGAGGTAAACCTGACCGCTACTTCTATTATGTTGCTGTAAGTAACACTGACCAGTGTGAACTGTAACTCATCAAACCTTTGTTGAAAACGTTCTCGTTGATAACGAATAAACTGAATTATCTTTTTCTTTTCTCTTTTATGGCACGCTAATGTTGATTAGCGTAAGCTGATACCGAGATAAGTTTGTTTGGTTACTATGCAGATCATCCATTCGGCCGATTTGGTTGTTGGTTACCTTCTTCGAAATACGTCATGTTATAAACATCTGTCTATTAATCTATCTATCTATTGTCAGACGCCTCAATCTCGTAAGGGGTGGCCACAAACAAATCTCCATGTCGCTTTGTCCCATGCCATTTCACTGCCCTCCTCCCAGCTCACCCCCCCCCCCTCTCTCATATAACTCTCCACTCCGTCCCTCCATGTGAACATGTGAATCGCAAATTACGCCCTATTGCAGTTATAACTTTATAAGGCAAGGTTTATACTCCTGATACTGGTATCAGGTGTGGCGGGTCTCTTGCTGGAGTGAGTGGCGGTAATGGCTGAGGCATGGGGTGGAGGGGGTTGGTTGCATCTTGTGCACTGGATCAGCACACCACGCGGCTCACTCTACTGTTGACAGTATTATAAGTATCAATGTAAGTTTCATACACAGGACAGCCAACAGTAAAGTGAGCCGCGTGATGTGCTGACCCCGCGCACACCATGCAACCAACTCCCTCCACCCCTTGCCTCAGCCATTTACCGCCACTCACTCCAGCAAGAGACCCGCCACTACCTGATAACAGTATCAGGAGTATAACCTTGCCTTATAAAGTTATAATTGCAATAGGGTGTAATTTGAGATTCACATACGGAGTGGAGTGTTATATGAGAGGGGGGGGTGAGCTGGGAGGAGGGCAGTGAAATGGCACGGGGCAGAGCGACATGAAGAATTGTTTGTGGCCACCCCTTACAGGATTGAGGCGTCTGGCAATAGATAGATAGATTAATAGACAGATGTTTATAACATGACGTATTTCGAAGAAGGTAACCAATAACCAAATTGGCCGAATGGATGATCTGCATAGTAACCAAACAAACTTGTCTCGATTGGAGCTTACACTAATCAACATTATCGTGCCATAAAAAAAAAAAGAAAATTCAGTTTATTCGTTTTCAACGAGAACGTTTTCAACAAAGGTTTGATGAGTTACAGTTCACACTGGTCAGTGTTACTTATAGCAACATAATAGAAGTAGCGGTCAGGTTTACCTCATGATTATTTGCTCTTCAACTGTCCCATGTCTGTTACTTTCCTCTATCTCTGTGTGGCCAAGGTTTTTTCCATTAATTATCGTGAGCCGACTCGTCAATTGCCACAGAAAGAGAAGGATGTTAAAATGGACAAACGGTTTTGGTTATGCAAGTATTTAAATAAGGAAGACTAACTGCCTGTATTTAAGAACATTTTAAAATGATATGAAACAATGGAGTCAGACATTGCATTTATATGATAATGGAATGTTGTGGGTAACTGGGGGAGAGATAAGGTAACCCTTTCAACACCGAGTAGGACCACCCACCACCTTTGCTATCGCCCTTTTCCAGTTGCCCTACAATACCATGTGGTATAGTGACAATACTGAATGTTTACTAGACATCTGGCGTTTTAGCCTGACTTGCCGTGCAGAGTCAAAGGCTACGTTCAAACTCTACTATATTATAATCCAATAACATGTGGTATAGTGACAATATTGAATGTTTTACTAGACATCTGGTGTTTTAGCCTGGCATACCCTGCAGAGTCAAAGGCTACGTTCAGCCTCTATTGTATTTTAATCCGCTATTGCACTGCATATCTGACTGAATAACATTTAGAAAATAAGGTCTTACTGTGGACCGATTATTAAATGCTTAGTTGCCATATCATTAAACTATAAATATCACTAATATATGGCGCAGTGGACAATATTGTAATGAACACTTCATGGTGATAATAAATACGTGTTTATGAGCATTGGTGGAACACACATACACACACACACACACTATCCACTCCGGGCCGAGCCGTCATCCCCGGGCCCATCTCCCTCTCTCCATGCCCCCCCCACGTGTGACCGCCCACTAGCCCCCCCCCCCCCCCCCACACCACCGACCACTACCGACTGTTTAATTCACACTACCTGGATACAACCGTCAAAATGATAAATTGTATGATTACAGACCTATCTACCATACGAATACTGTATATTACTATTTTATACCGCCGCGTTCAGATCGTGGTGTATAAATAACTATGCTATGAAGTAAAACATGGTGTAATGTGTTTTTATTCGTTATCATAACAAAATCATTATTTCCCAGGACAAATGGGTGATGGAAGAGTGGTTGAGACAATGCGAGTAGGCCTGACTCTCTTGCCCTTGGATGTGGGGAAGGTGGAGGGTAGACGAATGAATGAGAACGAGGGAGGGGGGGTGAAAGTGGGAGTGCGGCGATGCCACATATACCAACTGCTCGTCGAGCCGGTCGCTGTTTTTTTTTTTTTTTTTTTTGCTGGAGACTGTACATCAATCGTGAGTCAAAAATCTCGTTATTACACTGGTGACAGTTATGGTGCCTAAATTTTCATCATTATAGTAAATCATTACCATATCGGTGACCAAAAATTCCCGTTATTACATCCCGAGGTCTCTAGGTGGTCCCGTCAATGAGTAAGGATGAGCTGAAGACGAGTGGTTTATCACGTTCTGGCGCGCCGCTGGCTACGGCCCTGACAGCGGTGACTAGCGTTGGCAGCACTGACTGAAGTGGTGATAGTAACACTGCCCGTGCGGCCTTGGAAGGAAGATTCCACTCGTTTTTCTACTTTTCCTTACTCAACGCCGCCAGTGTGAGTCATCACATGGTCCATGTCGTTTCCCGAAGGGTAAACCGTCTGTTTCCGGCCTCAATACCCCGTACGAATGTGGGAATGGAAATATCTCTTCGTTCTTCTGTATTCACTTCTTCCATCAGTCAAAAAATTTCCCCTCACTTTCACACTAAGAATTGCACTTAACATAATGATTATGGGCACTTGCACTTTGCCAAATTATTGCTGTAGCTATTTCACACATTATCGTAGAGTAAGAGGTAATTATTTGAACTATACATCAGACTGCTTTGTACTAATCAGGGTTTTCGTGAAAGTCATATGTTTTACATAACTTACATTATTTGTACTTCCCATCACAAATACACTGATGCTCATAATCGGGAAAATTCCCCTGAGTATTGAGTGGAATATTTTAGTTATAGCCAACCAAGTAATTTTCTCTCTGGCCTGCTCACATGTGGTTTTCTTTCAGGTAACAGGTAGGATACACTGATGCTCCTTTTCTGCACAATTTTCCGGAGTATCGAGTGAAATAATTTTTTTTTAGGTATTTTTCTCTGTAGCATGCTCACAACATATTTTCTTTCAGGTAATAGGTTGTCTAAATCAGGGGATTTCCATTAATTTACTTACTAATATCCCATAAACATTTCCCCTTTATTCATTGCACTTGTATAACTTATTATAAATCATTTATATTATAGCACTTACTATAAATCAATTATCATATAGAACATTTCAATCATTCATGAAAATACACAAACTCTTGCATTTCTGTATAATATTTACACTTTCCCACACACGTGCTCAGTATTCACGCTTGAAGTGATACTCTGAGAAACATTTATGGCATAGGGGTACCTTGCGCTCTGAACATTGGTATGAGGTCTCTTTTTGTGCTGGGGGAGGCGGCGTTTGGTGGTGTGGCAGATGTGGCACCGCCTGTAGACCAGACGACTTGGTGCGGTACGGCCAATCTTCACTATCTTGTGGCGCCGGAAATACTCAGCACAGCTAAGCCTGTCTGCTGTAGCCGCCGTCCCCCACCTAGCACCTGACACCTGAGTAGTTGAACATTCTCAGAGTTTGCGTGCCAGCTCTCTCTCAAACGCTTGTAGAGAGAGAGGTCTCCCAACGAGCCCCTTGAACAGCATGAAACTGTTCAGGACGGCAATATCAAGGTGTAGGAACGCCTTGTTGTACCACCTGCAGGACTTACGTAGGCAATTGACCTCACCAGTTTGTATATCCGATTTATAAACAAGCCGCATGTTGATACTGTAATCGTTGATAGGATCAGGCTTTACAACGGGTTCCCAGGTCCTGTAGTCCGTTTTCCCAGTTTCCTCTAACACACCCTTATGTATTGTAGACAACATGTTAACCCATCTCTTGCCATGCCAGAAGGGCTGACATGTTGCCACATTTCTTGGTCAGAAGGGCTCCTTTCTCAGTATTTGCCAGAAATACTGGGAAATTCTTTCTGTTGGCCCTAACATTTCCACAGGACCCAGTACCATGGTCAAGCAAATACTTTGTCAATGCTGGGACAGTGTAATAATTATCGGTATATAGAATGTGGTGCCTGTTGAAATACCTTTCCATCAGCACTTTCGCTACCGATGCAGAAAACCCGTGAGGATCATCGCTAGGTATAGCAACATCTGTTGCCGAATAAACTATCAAATCCAGCAAAAATCCAGTTTTACAGTCGCAAAGCACAAAGAATTTCATGCCAAATCGGTGACGCTTTGACGGCACATACTGAATAAATGCCAGCCTGCTCCTGAATAACACCAGTGAGCCGTCAATAACCACTTTCTAGAATGGACGGAAAACCCTGGCAAATGATTCCTTGAGCATGGTAAGGATTGGTCTTATTTTCCATAACCTGCCGTTCGGTGCAGAACCGTAATATCTATTGAAATGGAGGAACCTCAGGATGGGCAGGTACCGATCACGGGCCATATACTTACTGAAGACAGGTTTGTCCACAAGTTCATCCACCGACCAACAGTCATGCACCACGTTTTCTAATGTGCGCCATCAACATGGTCATGGCGAGCCACACAAACATCTTCCCCACCTGTACAGGTGTCCAATCACGCATGTGAGTGCTCTCACTGGCGGCAACATCCAACCAGCACAGGCATATGGCCTGGTGGAAATTGATTTCATCCAGTAGGTAATGCATGATCTCATCCACTAGGTACTGCCTATTGCCTGGAAGAGGCTGCTAATAGTCCATGGCCCAGGGGGAAACTCATCCTCCTGGACACCTGCACCTTCATCATCAAAAGCTGGCACAGACAGCTCAAAGCCGGCACCATCCTCCCACACAAATGTATCATCTCTACCCACACGAGGTAGAACAGGCCGCCTGACAGTACTAGGACGTTTCCTGATCGAGCGCACGCCCACGGGCAAGGGTGGGAAGGGGAGGGAGAGGTGTGGGAGGTGGGGGAGTATGTGGGTGATGACTCACCTGACTTGGAACTTTCTTGGGGAGATGCTCAGCACCTTGTATCACCATGTGGGGCCCGAGTGGAAAATACAACACCTGAAGGGCCCGCTTGCGGAGATTCAGGTCTTGAGGTGCTAGGCTGAGGTGTTGGGGAGCGCTGGTTGACGACACGTCAGCGAGCAGGTGGCGAGACTGGGGGGGAAATGGCTGTGCGGCGTTTATTCAGCAGATGACTGTCAGGTCTGCGGCCACCTTCCCAATGTTGAGGGTCATCTATCGCCTTCTCCTCAAAATCTTCGATCTCAGTGGCTCTCCCCTCCTCCTGGAGAAGCCTTAGAGCCTCCTCTTGTGTCAGAGACTTTGTAGGGGTTGCAGAGTGAGAGAGCTCACTCTCAGTGCGATAACTCCTGTTCTTCTCGGACGACGTACTCTCACTAAGTGTACGTGAAGAAACAGTGTCGTCCAAGGCACGTCCTATTGCACTACTTGGCTGGCACTGCGGGCTTAACTTTCGTAGAGGTCGATGAGGCGATCGGCCCCTCACGTGGTGTGATGGAATGGGATGATGTCGAGGAAGATGACATGGCTCCTCACGCTACCGCCACGTACAGAATGAACTGCGCAACTGCGAGGTACCTGGGGGTCCAACCTATCCGGTAAGTATCAAAGAAAATGGAAGCACGCTCGAAGGGTGGCTGGAAGGTGAATATGTTATATAACGTCAGCCCATGGCGCTTTGCGCCGCGACTCATGAAGTCCATACACGGTAGACGGCGGTTAGGGGTTGAGTTAATCTAAGTATATGAATAAATGACTTGTCTTTATCTATTAAAAAATCCTAGAAATCCAAATCTTTGAAAAAATAACCACTCTAAATCAAAGCCTCATTAGTTAGCCACCCCCAAACCTCCCCGTTCTGAACCCGTCAAGGTGACCCGATGGCACTTTGATAGGGCAAACTGAGACGGATATAGAAACTATCTTGCTGACATTCCGTGGCAGTCTTTCTTCTCTAGTGATGCCAGTTCTACTCAGTCCCACATTAGTGATTTAATACTAGCAGGTATAGCTTTATTTATACCAAGTCAGCAGTTCGCTACAAGATCAAACTCCCCAAAATGGTTTGATAACAACTGTGCCAGAGCAACAGCCCAAAAGTCATTAGTATATAACACTTACTTAAAATAAAAAACATTTGAACCACTCTGTCAATTCAAAATTGCTAGAAACCATGTAAAAGCTGTAATAAATCTCCCTAAATCAAATTTTCTTAATAATCAAGCATCAAAACTACTTAACAACCCTAACGACAGGAAAATATTCTGGTCATCTCTTAATTCTTTCAACAGTAACTTTACCAAGTCATCATCCATTCCCTCACTAAAATCTTCAGATGGCAACATTACAAATGACACACATAGGAAAGCAGATATCTTTGCTTGTATATTTGTCAGAAATTCTACCATAGAGTAAGTCAGCCAGAACGCCCCAGTACTAGAACTTGACTCCCCCCAAACTGCTCCACTTAAAATACAGACAAGACACGTACAATCCATCTTAGACAATTTACCTACCAACAAAGCTCCAGGCCCAGATGGAATTCTCCAATTGTTTGGAAAAAGTGTTCCCCAGAACTTGCCCCTGTTCTTGCTTAATTATTCAGAATATGCATACGTACCTCTTCATTCCCTAATTCATGGAAAGAAGCCAATATCCACCCAATTCCAAAGAAAGGAAGTTCTTCTGACAGAACTTGCCCTTGTTCTTGCTTAATTATTCAGAATATGCATACGTACAGTCACGCTCCAAGCCCAGAGCTGAGGGAGGCAGTAGCCACGGCTCTTAAACGAACTCGTTTACTAGCCACCCCCCTCCAACTCCTCCCCTCAATCCCTCCCCCCTCCATCTGGCCATCCAACGTTCATTCTCTACCTTACTTCATTCCTTTCCACCCTCACCTCTTACTGAAACAATCACTTACTGAAGAAGACAATGCTGGACGGTATTAGACAGTAGATTTGGGAAAATATAGGGCATAAAAAAAAAGTAAGACCTGAATATTTTACTTCTCTCAATAAATTACCTCAAGGGAAATGGTTATAGAGGGTGTATTATACGATCGCTCCGGTGATAAATTAGCCTATACAGTTTGTATTGCTCTAATACTTTTATTATTACAATTACTATGTTTTAATTATTGTTATCGGAGTGGTTATAGTGGTGTGGTTATAGGTGTTATTGATTGGGTTTTTCATGCCCTATGTTATCCCAAATCTACTGTACAGTACCGTCCAGTATTGTCCTATTCAGTAGATGATTGTTTCATTAAGAGATGAGGGTGGATAGGAATGCAGGAAGGTATGCAATGATCTTTGGATGGCGATAGTGAGGGGGATGGGGATTGAGGGGAAGAGTGGGGGGGTGGGGTGGCAAGTAAACGCGTTCGTTTAAGAGCCGTGGCTATTGCCTCCCTTAGCTCTGGGCTTGGCTCGGGGTGGGTCTAAATTAGGGAGCGTGATTGTACCTCTTCATTCCCTAATTCATGGATAGAAGCCAATATCCAACCAATTCCAAAGAAAGGAAGTTCTTCTGACCCCTCTGATTACAGACCAATAGCTCTCACTTCTTCTCTTGGTAAAGTATTTGAAATTTTAATTAATAAACACATAGTTAAACGCAGTGAATCCAGCAACTTAATCAGTGATAGACAATATGGTTTTTGCCACGAAAGATCCATCATTGACCTACTCAATCTCCTGACTCATGTCATCCATCAATCAACTGACCTATATGGAGAAACTCAAGCAGTAGCCCTTGATATTTCTAAAGCTTTCGACAGAGTATGGCATCGTTCCCTGCTGTCCAAACTCCCTTGCTATGGACTAATGTCTTTTGTTCCTCTGCTTGCCTCACATCTCAGTGACAGAAAAATGAGAGTAAAAGTAGACGATGTATATTCCAATTTCCACCCAATTAACGCTGGCGTGCCACAGGGATCAGTTCTGGCGCCAACCCTATTCCAGGTTCATATTAATGATCTCTTATCTGTCACCCACAACCCCATCCATTCATATGCAGATGACTCAACACTTCAGAATTCATTCACACTCAGACACCCATTTATAGTCTGATATCTCTAATCCTCAACTTAGTACAGCCATCTCCATAAATCGTGATTTATCTATGATCAGTGAATGGGGACAAAACAACTTTGTCTCATTTAATGCTAGTAAAACCAAATACAATTTACTAATAGACAGATATTGCCAGATTCGTATATTGCCTTCAATGCTACTGTTCCCATCTCCAAAAGTACTGAAATTCTCGGCGTCTGACTTAACAGTACCCTTAGCTGGACTTCTCATGTCAGATCACTTGCTAAAACCGTCTCAAACAAACTTAGATTATTGTACAGAGTCCGTAGGTTCTTCGCTGACAAGCAGTTAGCTATAATTTATGAGAGTCATGTACGCTCGCAGCTTGACTGTTGTTCACCCTTGTGGAATGGATGTGGAGTGGTTGCATTAAAACAACTTGATAAAATTCAGGACAAAGCTGTTGGAATTGTTAATAACCCTACTATTACAAATAAATTACCTCCCCTACAAGTTAGAAGGAATGTTGCCTCCCTTGCATTATTTTATAGATATTTTTATGGTAAATGCTCAGACGAAGTTGCGTCCATTGTGCCACCTCTCTATGCCTTCCCTCGTGCTACACGGGCATTTGGCAGCGCTCATGACTGTATTGTCACACAGCCATATTGCAGAAATTCCGCCTATCAGAATTCTTTTATTCCCCGAACTGCATCTCTCTGGAATTTGCTTCCCCAGAGTTGTTTCTCTGCATACTTCAACCCAAAGCTGTTCAAGTCCAACTGTTACAGATATTTCATGAATGGAGGACACCAATAATATCGTGTATGGATTTTTTTTTATCATTTGTTTTTCCTTCCTCTGTTCTGTTATTTAAAAAAAAAATTGTGGAAATTTTTCAAGGCAATGATATAATTAAAAATTTAAATTTATGAAGTCACTTCAAATCAAAATCTATGAATGGCCACATTGTCAATATCTAAAAAAGAAAAATCACTTCAAATCTAAATCTACAAAAAAAAAAAAAAAAAAAAAAAAGCTTTTACGATCATCAGTAAAACTAGCTTGGTTATGGTTTGAATTTGGACCCATGTTTATACTGCATTTTTTGTTACGGATACCCTCATCTATAATTCTCCAATGTTAGATCCTTTCCTCCTGGGACCCCAATTCCGTTTCATGTACCATTTTTGCTCTGTACGCTAAGTTTGATTTTCACAGGATGATTACGCTTTCATGTCTTCATTTTACTCAAAGCTGACTGGGAAATTATCTGATTGACAGACTAATCTAACCTGATACTCAGAAAACAAACCTATCTTAACCTCGACCTTCCTGCGTATGAAAAAGTGCAGAAATGGGACACATTAGGGGGGGAAACTTTCTCCTGGAACACCTAGGTCCGTATTCTCGTTGGTTAAGGAAGCTTCTTAACACCTTTTCCTCAACTACTTATTTTGCTTTTTACACCACACTGCCGTCTTCTGTCTTATATATGTACTTATAATATCGCCATACTCTGCATAAATAACTTATAGAGGGTTAGTAACTACCTATATGCAAAAATAAAGTGCTATGGAAGAGGCTTTAGAAAGCTTACTCATCCGACGAAAACACGGACCCTTGTATATGTCTGTATTTTTATAAAGTGTTATAATACTCAAAACTATTTCTGGCAGGTCACTGCGATTTCTACATTGGCCGGAGCACCTACTTACCATTACCACTGTCGGTCTTGGCTCAAAAAAACAGTCCTATTTCGCCTGCTTTGGATAGAGGGTAAGTGTATTGAAAACAGTCATCAAAACAAGAAGAAACTCTCATTACTCCCAGACATGTGTGGCAAAATAGGCTAGACTTACGCTAATACGTTGACTTGCGAATTTACAGTGAAATATTCATGTGAGTAGAGTGACACTGTTGATGTAGAAGTCTGAATATAGAAGACGTGCAAGAC
>JAGKTI010018577.1:0-17606 GCA_018397915.1 Birgus latro | reverse complement strand
CTCATCACTTCTGTTTGTTTCTTGCTCTAGCTTCTTTATTTCTTTGTCTTCCACCTCAGGAATCACATTCACCGTTAATTTCGTCATTGGAGAGACCGTGGGGCAACATACTTTTACTGGCCAGCCTACTGCTAACAGGTGATTTGCCCAGTGTGGGGGGGAAGGGGGAGGGGGGTTAGGTGGGGCCAGGCAGTATCCCCGGTTGACAGCAGGTAGAGGAAGGTCTCCCACATATGCCTACCCAAAATCACCCATGAAACTTGAAAATTGTGCAAATTATGACCCTTGTAATTGCGTGACATACCCATACGTCAATGGGTGTAGCTGTGACAAAACATTGCGACGTACCCATACGTCGATGGGACTCGGCAGGTTAAAGACAACTCTTGTCAATGCCCCAATTTTAGCATTCCCTGATTATACCAAACCCTTTCTTCAATGCACAGACGCCTCAGGCGCAGGACTTGGTGCAGTGTTAATGCAACTAGATCAAGTATCCAGGAAGCGTGTAATAGCGTATGCTAATCGCGCACTTACCACTGCTGAACGTAATTACAGTGTCACAGATTTAGAAGCTTTGCCAGTAGTCTGGTCCTTGAAACATTTCAGAGACACAGTATATGGTTATCCAGTGCATATCCAGACAGACCACCTTCCTCTATGTGATTTGTTTAAGGGACGCAACGTCACCGGTAGGTTAGCTAGATGGTCCATCACCATCCAGGCCTTCAATCCCACTTTTCAGTATGCCCCAGGAAAATCGAATGTAGTCGCCTATGCCCTCTCACGTCATGTCGCCGCACCTGTCACGTCCCTGCAGCCCAAGGCCACTGATAGCACAACCTTAACATCAGAGGATGTTCAAAACTCTCAGCGCAAAGATTCCATATGGTCCCAGGTAGTTTAATTCTTCGAATCAGGAGATGCCTCGACCTTACCTACTCTACCAGTACCACTAGATAAGTTCATACTAAAAGATGGCCTCCTGTACAGAAAAACATTCCTTACAGGGAAGGATTTGCCCAACAGAGAAGTACACCAACTTGATGTCCCTACTGACCTGATATCTGCGGTCCTTCACATCGTTCGTTATACATCTCACGCATCCCATCCAGGTAAAGACCGATGCTTGCGTCAAGCACGTCTCGAGTACTATTGGCCAACCATGCGTCGCGATATCAATGCGCACTGTGACTCTTGCATCTCGTGCACTGTGACTCTTGCACCGGCTTACCTGCACTGCTCTTACAATACCCAATCCCGTCACGCCCATGGAAAACAGTGTCCATCGATCTTCTAAAACTCCCTCTTACAGAATCAGGCGCAGAGTATTTGTTTGTAGCAGTCGACCACTTCTCATGCTACTGTGTCCTCGTTCCCCTTTCAGATAAGACCGCGAAGAGTGTTGCACGTGTGCCTTCGTAGATCACGTAATTTGCCCGTTCAATACACCACATACCATCCTCACTGTCTACGGTACTAAGTTCAACAATAGCTTCCTGCAGATCTGTCACCGTTTTAAAATTAACAAATGCAATGTTGTGCCTAACCATCCAGCTTCCAATGGCTTCGTACAGCGCCACAATAGAAAAATCTTAGAGTGTCTCAAATACCTAGGCTCCCATAGTTCATCATGGGATGACTGGATTCCCCAATTGGCATCCTCAATCAATAGCTCCATCAACGCTTCCATTGGCGAATCTCCTTTCTTTGTCCTCTTTGGTTTTGACAAACACCTACAATACACCCTGTTATCCTCAAAGCCAGACCCCATCTACATGGATGATTATGTCAAAGTAAAACTGGCCAACTTCCAAACAATCCATCAGTATGTAACATCCAATCTCGCTTCATCTAAGAAGGACATGATACAACGCCAACATAAATCTGCCCCTCCTATCACTATCAACGTCGGTTTTCTAGTCTTTGCTCATTCCCATACGTGCACCGCTAAACTGAATGACAAATTTACCGGCCCCCATCGTGTACTGAATAACCACACAAACAAGTTCTACATCCAAGACCTCTTCACTCAGACACCAAGTGGGTCCATGCTGATGATCTAAAATGTGCACAACGAGGCCTAGTGTTGGAAGAATCACATGCACAGCCTACTGCTCTCCCTCCTACTCCACAAATCCCTCAATCTACCTCATCTCCACCTATCCATCAGTCTCCTTCATCTCTACCTACACCTACTCATTCATCAACCAATCAGTATCGATCCAAACTGCGTTCCGCCCATCAACCTCTCCAGGAACTCTCCCATTAATTCTAACCTACTCTTCTAGGTATGATGTTAGCAGTCTACCTGCTGGCAGTGTTGACCCTCCTAGGGTCCGGGTCCGGTGAGGACGATGGTGGAGTACGTCCCGGGGCCTTGGTTGGCTCGGGAGGCGAGGTAATGCTCATCGTAGATGTAGTCTCCCTGTGCTATGATCTTGCGCCCCTGGATGACGTAGCCAACGCCCTGCCTGCCTACGCACACCAGCTTCACAAAATCATGACCCACCTCACAGCCATCACGGGGAAACACAACCCAAATCAGTATTTATATCATCTTTTCCTCCCACTCTCCTGGCAGTTGCAATACATTTCTGGTAAATTCACTGAGTTCATTGACACATTCTCCATTCAGCCACCCAATGGTCGTTCTCGTGTGAAACAAGGTCTTTTTGACCTCGGAGGTGAGACTATAAGCAGCTTGTTTGGCGTCGCTACAGCCCGTGACCTTTCTGGCTTCAAATCTGACCTAGCTCATTGAGCTTCAGCCCTAGAATCTCAACGCCGAGTCATCAAGGTCCAACACACTATGTTACAGAAGATTACAGCCCACCTAAATGAAGTAACTTACACTCTGAACAACTTCACCAACATCTTAAAGCAACACCTCTCAAATCTCAACGTTATTTCTCAGTTCTTTTATCTCAAACTCAACATGGATAATCTCCAACTAGCCATTGACTCCATTCTCTCAGGTCACTACCTTGGTTCGTATCCTAGTCGATGCTATTAATGGACGTGTCACTGCAGACTTAGTACCTATCTCAGCTCTCCGCTCTGTATTAGAATGGGCTCACTCTACTTTCGGTTTATCCCCAGTACTTCCCTACTCCTCTCTCGAATATTGCTATCCAGTTCTCGAGGCCACTCTTCTCACCAAATACGTCGTCGTCCATATCCCTCTACGTTCTGCCATCACCTTCAACCTTTTCCACATCATTCCCTTCCCCTTCCGATACAATAACTCCTTATTGCAAGTCTCTGTTCCTTCAGAATATTTCCTCCTCTCACATGACCATCTTTCAATTGCCTTCCTTTCTACCACAGACCTCCAGCAATGCTCCTCCCTCACCCCTACCTCTCGTCTCTGTGCTGCCCACCTTTTCGCTATCTTCCCTAGTAGCGCTACACCCTGTGTGTCTGCTTTAGTTCGCAACCACTCCATATACTCGGCCTGTTCCTTTGTTCCGGCTCCTGTACTCCCAGTCCACCATGCTCACCTCAACAACGTCCAGTACTTCTTCTTTACTGTTCCCATCTCTGTCACCATCATGTGTCCTGGTACTTCAGTCCGCTCCGTAGCTGCTAGTGGTCTCTGCAAAGCATCGGACTGTTGTACCGTCAAATCAGAGTCAGTCATCACTTACGCAACTCGCTATCACCAATCAGTCCGTAAACACTCCTATGACATCTTCCAACCAATTGACATGCCTTCCAACCTGCCATCTACTAACATCACCGTTATCTCCCCCAACATGCGTATGCTAATTCCTCAACGACAGTGGCTTCATTATGGATCAATTTTCTCTGGCCTTCAGCCGTTCATGGGTTCATCCAACCGTTGTGTTTCCCCCTGTGGTCATCTCTTTCATAGGTTTTATCCTCGTCCTCTGTGCAGTGCACTGTTGTGTTCGGAAAATGGAACACAGACTGCAGGAAATCAGAATCACAACTGGCATAGTACGACATCCACAAGACGTTGAAACTACCCATACTTAGTGCCTTCGCATACAGTGACTACCAATGCCACCTGATAAGTAACAAACTGTGGACAGAACAAGTACCACCAGGAATGCTGGCATATCTCTGATACAGTAATATGTGACATATAGAAACTAACAGAAAAAAAAAATGGAAAGACATATGTACCCTATTTCACAAGAGTTATCTACAGTACTTGTATGGATATAAGACCATGCATGAATGCATACTCTATTTACTCCTTGTATCATATATCAGCATGACTCCTTGTGTATCTTATATCAACATACCTTCCATTGTAACAATGTATATCCCTAGTTTACATCCCCTTGACATGGCCATGTCCTCCCTCTGACCCCTGTATCATACTTACTCCCTACCATCCCCTGTATCATAATACCTCCCTCCCTCCACTGTATGATACTTCCCCCTTGTATAAATCTCCCACCTACCTTAGTCTTATGAACCACCCCATATAACTCCTCTCTAGTGTCAGGAGACACCATCTCAACCACCCGGGGGGGAATTGTACCATTCCCGTTATATGTATGTATTATCCCCGTTATGCATATGTATATATGCCCCCCCCCACTGTGTGCCCCTACTGTATCACAGAACTGCTAAGCTAATTAGCCACTCCCAGGCTTGACCAAACATATGTACAGTCAGTCGAGGACTAACTTCTATACTGGCAGCATCTTGTCTCTGTGCTCCACAATTAGAGGCTGTAAATAGCTACTCCAGGACTTTCCTTCCACCATCAAGAGGGTGTAACAAACATTAGCACACCTAATCTCTTGGAAGCAGATTTCACAAGAGATGTAATATATTCCTTCCAAGATAAATCCCGAGAGAATGAAACCCCAAGCTTGTTCAAGAATGATGCAGGACTGAGCTGGAGATTATTAAACATTAATGGTTAATCCTAAGGAAGATTTTGTCAGGTTGATAAGTGTAAGAACTGAGTTTTTGATGCATTAAAAATAACAAGATTATTTTTATCCCAATCAGAGACACGAGCCAAATCAGACATTCGGTGTGCCATAGCCTCATCCCATTTTTGTTGAAGTAACTGCTGAGATGGACGTTGCGGAAACCGAATGGAAAGGTGAAGGATGGAATCATCAGCATATGAGTGGATAGGGTTAGATGTACAGCTTAGAAGGTCATTGATGAATAAAAGGAAGAGAGTAGGTGATAGGACAGAACCCTGAGGAACACCACTGTTGATAGGTCTAGGAGAAGAACGATGGCCGTCTACAACAGCGGCTATAGAACGACCAGAAAGTAAGCTAGAGATGAAGGCACAGATAGAAGGATAGAAACCGTGCACTACAAACGTAACTACACCAAACACCCCCCGCCCCCCTCCCACCAACACACGGTTAATTAAACAGATACATTAATTAATGTATAGAAACATGGAAAAACTGAGATAGATGGATTGATCGAGAAATTGCGATAAATAGACGGGTAGATCGGTGGGTGGACAGGGATTTATAGATAGACAGACTGGTTGAGATAGAGAGCGAGATGAATAAGTGGATGCATGGATGGATGTATTGGTAAAAAAAATAAAAAAAATAAAAGAAAAACACGAAAACTGAGGAAAGATCAAGGATAAAAGAAATAAAATTGAATAGTACGTTAAAGGAGAAATGGGCAAGAAGAAAGGAGGGATGCTGGGAATAGTAGAAGAAAGTAACGGGACAACGAGGGATGCTAATGCAGAGGGAGAGGAAGGTGAGATGCGTCGGGTAGGAAAGGAGAAGGGGGAAAATAAACCAAAGTAGATAAGGAAACAGAGAAGGAAATGGGGCTGAGGTGGCGAAGAGGAGATTAGGAAAATGAGGATTATGACCATTGAACTGGAAGAAAAGAGATAGAAGGATGGAAGTAGAGAAAAGTATGATGAAAGAGAAGAGTGGCAGGTAGAAGAGACAGAAAGAGGAAGGGAAGGAGGGGGAGGAATAAATGGGTTAACGGAGGAAAGAGTGGGTAGGAGAAAAGGATGATGGTCAGTTCAAGGAGCGGGAGTTGAGAAGGAATGAAGGGGAGGTTTAAAGAGACCAAGAAGGAGGGGAGGTTTGGTGGTTCAAGGGAGAGAGAGGAAGGTGAGTGACGAATGAGTAGCAAGTAAAGAGCAAATGAGGGAGGAGACAAAGATGAAAAATCATGCGGAAAGATGACAAGTATTTTTAATAGTTCCTTTCTTGCATGCTGGTGTAAATATAGGTTTGTTCCTTGTCTATCTGAATATGAATCTACATCTCTGTGTATGCTTTAGCTTCCCAAGGTCTAATTCTTTTCATTATGTACATTTACCTACCTACATATCTACTACTTTGGCGTTTTGTTGATCCCCCCTCCTACCCATTGTTATTTTGTTTTTCTCTCTGTCTACAGCCAGACGCCATAATCCCACAAGGGGTGGCCGTTTGTCTTTGAGTTAGTCGATTTACGGGGAAGGTCACTAACTTTCCACCAACCCACTTGTCGATACGATGGGACCACATATGGGTTAGTTAAATGGCGTTGTAAATGGTTTCCTGGTTTACAGGAAACCATTAGGCTTGTCACTCAGTGTAAAGCCACCTGAAAAGGACAGAAGAGTACTAAAATTTGACAAGAAAGATGGAAGAAATAGGAAGAGAGGAGGGTAGACACTGGAAGAGAATGATAAAGGTGAAGGAAGAAGTAAGCGGCACTACATCAAGTGAGTGGATGATAGTCGCCAGCACCTACAACCTAAACATAACGCCAACAGCATCTGGTGTTCTCAGGCGGTCACCCATCCAAGTACTACGCATACCCAACGTTGCTTAACTTCGGTGATCAGATAAGCGGTGCACTCAGCGTTATTTCTGCTTCTTACATTATTATCATTTTTTATGCATTCAGCATCTTATTTTAGAAATACAAACATTTTTGTTTTTTTCAAAAAAAATCAGTTTATATATGCGGTCGGTACTCTTATCACCTTTATCTCAGTTCTATTTTTTTTTTTTTTTTTTAGGAAACCCGCCGTTTCCCTTGTTAAAAAAAATTTTCCCATAATTATCAGCCAGGATTAAAGGAGGGGGGGGGGGACAAGTGGGAGTCGTCCCCTGAGATTCCATTTTACCCACTCGACCTATGGTCCTCCTTGGGCCAGTTTCCTCCAGGGTATATGAGGTGTCCTGCGGTGGAAAGTACTTGAACGAACGTGCCACTTGTTATCATAATCAGAAAGCACGAACAAAATGTCAGTCTTCAAACAGGCTTAAACTTTGCCATTTTTAACGACATACCCTTCATTTTTCTTTTTTTTAATGAAGCTGTTGCTGTTTACTTTCTAAGTCTTTAGTGGTTGTAATTGCAGACCTCATAATGGGAATATCAATCGTAATACTGTATATTATTACCCCTGTTTGATGACTGCAACTTTAGTATGATATGACTGTACTTATAATTTTATGTCTTATATTATAAATTTCATCAGAATTAGACATTATGTTGAAGCATTTGTGGTGGTACGTAGTATATGGACTGGATTTATTATCTGATGGATACTGGCACCGCCCGTTACGGAAGTTTGTCAGGATATCAGTGCACGGCAAGCAGAGGGATGTTGGATTGTTGGTATCTTCCGATGTTAAATGTTACTCGAAGCCAATGGCGTCAGTAATATAGAAAGAGAAAAAAAAGAAATGTATGACGATTTTCAATCTTTGGAAGAGATGCCTAAGCCATTGCAACTAAAGTAGGACAGGATGGAACTACATTTTGTGATACAGTGCATTTCAAAAAAAAAAAGGTAGATTATTGGTCTCTTCCACTTTCAAGGGACGCATATTCCACATGGGCATACTGTATTACCATGGACCTGATCTTCAAAGACCCACTACCCACCTGCACATTCTGCGTACCCACTCACCTTGTCATCCTGCCAACTCGAACACATACAAACCCTCCCTTCTACACTTTTCACCCACGCAGCCACCCAGCCATCCATCCTGCTGTTCTCCATGGACATAATTTCCCCACCCAGCTAGTCGGCACACTCACCTACCCACCCACCCACATACAATGCCAATCCACTATCCCACCCTGCCCAACCAGCTAACCCAATTTGCCCTCCCACCCACCCAGACATCCAAAATCTATCCACCCACTTACATATTCCTCACGGGATCCATTTAACAATACAAATTGCCTATTCAGCCCACCCACTCACATCCATATTTCCCAAGTACTTCTTTTCGACCACCCTGCCCACTCATTCACCCATTCTCCGTACCCATCTACTTATCAAGTCACCCACCTCTTCCCCATGGACCTTTCTTCCCAGTACCCACTCATTTTCTCACCTCCTTGCTCTACTCACCCAACCAGCCCACTCACCCGTACACCTACATTAGCCACCCACCCAACAAAATATTCTCTGTGGACTGATTTTTCACACTACCCACCCACTCACTCTCCCACCCTTCCTACCCAGTAACCCGCCTGGCCCCACCCACTCACCCACACTGCCAGCTCACGTACCCAACCACCATGCCTAACCACTCACCCAAAATTCCGGCCACCCACCAATCAAACCACCCATCTATTCTATATGGACCTAGTATCCAGCTACCCACAAACTCACCCTCCCCATGCACCTACCCTTTCTAACCAGGAACCCTCTCACCCAAACTCATCCACTCATCCAATCAGCCACCTACTCACTCACCCACACTGCCTCATGCTTCCCCACAACACCCAAACACTCACTCAGCTTTTACCCAACTCACTCAGCTTTTACCCAACCACTGTGTTAACCTGCCTATCCTACCAGTCCGCCTACAGACTATGTTTACTTGCATGACCTACCAGTCTGCCCTCCTACCCGGCCTTTTGTGAGGATATTCAAGTGGCTGCAGGAGAAAGCTAAAAAAAAAAAAAAAAAAAAAAAAAAAAAAAAAAAAACTCCATGGTAATTGTTGACCCCCCAAATCCACCATGTTTCATTAGTGAAGTGGTTAGTTTTAACTCTGGCCATTAGAGGAGCCACATTAACAATTTAAAATTACATAAATACAGTATATTCCTGTGAAAAAGTTACCCGTTAAACCGTTTTACAGCCCTCTCGATAGCTCCTCCATATTTTCCATGCTGAATAAACGCATTGCCAGAAAGAGACACCTGTATACTGTAGGAAAGATATTACTTTGGCCTAATGGCATAAGAATCTCGACCTATCTTTAATTTTCTCTATTTTTTCATGTTATTCATCAAGCTGCTTCCTTTATTGCTTGTTAATTTTCCTCACTCTGTCCTCTTGCCTTTATTTTTTAATGGTACTAAAGTGCTAAATCTGCCTCTGTTGGCATCTGTAATGCAGCTACTGGGAAGGGGGAGGCGAACGCTCCCCAACAAATCGTTGACCTCTCAGATAACTTCCCCCACTGAACAGGCTGGAGAAAGAGAGATTATTCACTTTTGCCTTCTATGAAAATTTATGATTGAGCGTTCAGCTGTTCTCAGTAAGCGTATGAACAATATTCGATAGTCCTTCTGAATACTGAAATCTTGGATATTCAGCAACTGCTGCTAGTAACAAGCAAGGTCTGACTGTTTTCAGAGTCGTGTGTGTGCCTGTTTGTGTGTGGGGTGTTTCAAAATGCAATAAAACCAAAAATAATATTTACGTACTGGACTGTTACTGGTCAGGGTTATCATTTGAGGAATGACAGAGGAAACATTAATTGCTGCATATGATGTGTAGGGAATGATGTGCCTAAAA
Organism: Birgus latro; assembly: GCA_018397915.1. NCBI lineage: Eukaryota > Metazoa > Arthropoda > Malacostraca > Decapoda > Coenobitidae > Birgus > Birgus latro. The sequence continues at coordinate 7,855 of JAGKTI010018577.1, read as the reverse complement.
AGGTAATTATATATGAAGCACAAGGCATGGGAGTGCAAGTAATTTTTTTCCAAACGCGGTATACTCCTTAGGTATGTTCTTCCCACGTCGGGACGTTTTTTACCGAAGGAAAAACTGGTGCAATGTCTGACCAAGTCTCCCAGAAAGTGAGTACATTCGTCTACACAAAGCAATAAGATATAAAGACACAATCATAGTGAATATATAGGAAGTACAGTACACCCGTGGGATATATTACCTCCCCCCTCTTAATTATACTGGTTATACTACATAATTATAATGAACGTTGTTAAGTTATGCTCTACCACCTCGCGGACAATGGCGGTGAGCGGATGTGAGGGAGTGAACTGGATGTGGGCGGAAAGAAGGGTGTGAGTGTGGTGGAGTGGGACTAAGTGGGGTGAAGTGGGAATTAGGGAGTTAGTGAAGTGGGAGTGAGGATCAGAATTGCTTGTACTCTTCAGTAGTTGAAGTGTTGAGTAATTAAGGTGACGGAGAGTGAATGGGATGTGGAGTGATTGAGAATACGCAATGATATTAAATGCCATGGAGCGACAGGGAATGATGTAGACTGGAAGAGATGAGCTGTGAATCAGTGTTTTTTTTTACTATCTATTGCCTAGCAGATAGAATCCCCAAACAAATCGCATACATGTCTCTTTGTCCTCTGCCATTGTCAGGGGGAAAATGAGGAATATACTTTATATATATAAATAAATGTGACACCAGATGTCACAAGGGAATGGGAATATGTCTTTGGACAATAGAAATAACTATCAAGTCGATTATCACGAGAGAATCGACTCGTGAAATCAAGTGGCGATTTCACTTTTAAGCTGGATTACTTCGCCAATTCTCTGGAGTCGAGAATTTATAAACTTTCTCAACAGTACACAACAGAGACTAAACGCTCAAGAAGGCTGTATTACTTTACTGTTGGCCTCAGAAAGTTAGTTCACCCCTTAACATTCAATAAATAATAATAATAATAATAATAAACAGGATCTTGGCTGAGCCGAACTCCTAGCTAGCACAACGGATTTAAGAACTGATACCAAGATCTGGCCTAAGTACCAGTCGTAATTAATATAAGGAGTTGTGCTAACTTGGAGTAGCAAAAGTGTACTAAATATGTGGGGAAATCAAACACGACTGTTACATTTAACAAAGCTCCAGAAAACGAACTGTAAATTTATTAATTACATGAAAATTAATTTACGTTACATGAATCTATTCAAAATCAAAGAAAGGGAAATGCACTTACTCAAGCACTCAAACCAATAGCTAAATAATGCACTGAGCTAAATGTCCAAAAAACCTGATGCCTAGGAAAAACAAAAGAAATACTTGTCAGTGGAGATGAGATCGTCACTGCTATAGTTGATCACCAGGTTGGTGAGAGATTCGGGAAAACGCCGTTACTGCAGGATGTTCGATATCACTGAGAGGAAATCTATCCGCGCTAGTTATCGCAAACCCGCTCTCCGTGACTGTCCACAGACGACTAAAGCTCGATGCTGCCCAAACACAAGGAGCATCGTGTGAAAAGGGCGTGGCCAACGAATGATCAACGAGGCAATTGCAAAGAAACGACAATTCATAAAACATCGCTCAAAGGAATGCACCGTCTGCACATAAAGGCAGTCACTCGCGAGAAAATGACGAAAGTTTTGAAAACTTGATGCAAATATAAGTACACGAGCGGACGATTAAGAGAATGAGCGAAATCTCATGGATTTCAGGGCCATTTATCGTTCCCGCAAAATCAGTCAATGTCACGATTTACGATACACAATTTCACGATGTAGGAAATTCGTGACAGTGATTTTGCTGCCTTTCATCTAATTCACAAACCCCTTCCCTCTCCCCTCCGCATCACTCACATATACTTTTGTAGTTAGTTTCTTACCCTTCATCATTTTCACAAGGCCAAACCATCTCAAAGTATTTCTCTTAACACTTTCAGTCATACCAACTTCATTACCAATTCTCCTTTACATTCTCATTTATCTGTCTGTCTTTCTATGTGACTCCAGCCAGTCGGTTCAGATCCAGTTACTCCCGCCAGCCAGTTGTGCACTCAGACGCGTCACCAGTCAGTGCACCAGTCACTATGGTTGGGGAAACATTCAAAGGATCAGGCAAGCCAGTTAAACATCGAGCCACTCTAACGACCAGCCAGTTATGCAAATATAGACTCTGAACTTTTCCATTATTTTTCTTACCCTTCTCCTCTTCTTCATCTGCTTTTCTTTCACTCTTCCCTCCTCCATTAATTCACTTGGTAATTAGACTTTTCTTTTCTAAATTCATTCAACTCTCTCTCTCTCTCTCTCTCTCTCTCTCTCTTTCATCCTATTTTTCTCTCTCCATTTAATCTATCCCCATTTCTCACCTCCCTTCTCCTTCCTTGGTCAGGTCCGGTGTCAGAGAAGATAGGATAGTGCTGTTGCAAAAAAGAATACTAAAACAGGGAAACCGATTGATCAACACAAAGGATCAGAGATTTATATGAAAATGAATATTAAAGATATAAATATGTGTAGGTATATAACAGTAGAAAAATGAGCAAATGATAATACTGTAGCTCTGAAACTGATAAGTAGACGACAAACCTGGTCAAGCTGACGTAGAGAGTAGGAGTACTATTGAACAGATAAACACCCAATATGGTAAGAGGAACTAGATAAATGGATAAATGACTAAATACTCGATAACCAGCCAACCATTCAATCACTGGTAATGGAATGCAGGAAATTGGAAATCCTGATTCCTCATTCACACACTCTTGTCATTGGAACCATTTCCATATATCTTTGTTGTGCTCATTTGAATTCACTTCTGTTTAATGCCATCCAAAAACAATCTGCAGACTCACTAGCCCTCACTCATTTATTGTTTTAGCTAAATGGAGTGTTTTTGTGACTGGTGATGTGCAGTCGGTAGCAAACTCACTGTAAAATTGACACTGTGATTTTACGGATTACCGGATTGAAGTTTCGCTGATTCAGTTTATCGAAATGTTATAGAGGGGAGGCATTAGGATAGGTTAGGTTAGGTTAGGTTAGGTTAGATTAGGTTAGGTTAGGTTAGGTTAGGTTAGGTTAGGTTAGGTTAGGTTAGGTTAGGTTAGGTTAGATTAGGTTAGGTTAGATTAGGTTAGGTTAGGTTAGGTTAGGTTAGGTTAGATTAGGTTAGGTTGATCTAGGTTAGGTTAGGTTAGGTTAGGTTAGGTTAGGATTAAACCGGGAGTAGGCTTGCTTGTGAGTCCTAATTTCAAAATATAGCATTACCGTTATACATTTCGAAAAAATTTATCCGTGGAATCTAAATCAGGCACAGTCAAATCACAATGCCGCTGCCAAGTGCGTTTTCTGGATACAGTTCCCGGACCAACAACGTGACACTGAACAGAGCCTCAGAGTGACAGAACGAAACTGTCAGAGTACCATATAGTGACTGTTTATTTAACTGGAGATGTGCGGTTGGAATGTAACTACTTTTAGTGTAAGTTTTTTGAGGGATACGGAAGATGATGATAATGATAATGACGATGACTAAGACAATTATAATGGCCAAGATGATGATGATGATGGTGACGGTAGTAGAGGGAACAGTGCCAGGAAGGAAGATGTTTGCATTCACCAAATCACAGACGGGAAAAATGTTGAGAGGATTATTTAACCTAACAGAGCAATAAACATATTAATTAAACAGACATACAATTATTTAGAAGGAGTCGATGTTCATATGGTATAAAAAAAAAAGTTAGTAGACGTAGATGTTAGAAGCAGCATTGATTGTATCTTGCAGCATTTTTAATCAAGACAATGGCTTTGTAATGTTTGCCAAACCATTAAGATACCTTCTAACTAGCAGATGACCTGTTTAGCTTATTGCCAAATGTACACTATGTTGTCAGACCTCAGGCCTGGAATATTTAAGCCGTCCATTGCAGTCACTATTTCTGATTCGTGGGGATGTCAAAGGAGAAACGTTGAATAAATCCGGGGTTTGATCTCTGCTTTTGGTATTTCTCTTTCAAGATGATGATGATGATCTTGAGAGAGAGAGACAGAGAGAGAGAGAGAGACAGAGAGAGAGACAGAGAGAGAGAGAGAGTCGGTAGAGCTGGATGTGTATAATAAGTAGTCAGGATGAGAAAACGAGCAATAAATGTATCGAAAAGAAATACCTGGCAATAATCCGTGTTTATTATCGGACTGGATGATTGGATGAAGCTGAGTGCCAGTGAGGTATGGAATTATGCTGTTAGAGAGAGAGAGAGAGAGAGAGAGAGAGAGAGAGAGAGAGAGAGAGAGAGAGAGAGAGAGAGAGAGAGAGTTCACTTGCATTCCATTTTCTTACATTTCATGTCTTACGTGCCTTTGCCCCAAACTGTCACTCACTCCTTGCCTATTTTATCGCTTGAAAGATGTGGTCAAGGCCTAATGCCTAACGCGGTCTCCGTTGTTTTGCCTACAACCAAAACTGACACAGCGGCATATCTCTATCCACCTGTCCTCGTACTGCTATGCTCTCTCTATCCATCATGTCACCCTCCTTCCTTCTGACATTTCTCCTTCTCTTTGCCTTTCTCTTCTAGCCCTGTCTCTTCCCTCTCTCGCAGTTTCCCTTACTACCATTTATCTTTAGGATCCTTAGTTCTAATTTCTTCCCCAGTTCCACTGCTCTTCAACTTCCTATCAAAGCCTTCCTCTCCCTTCTCGCTCACTTATCCTCCCCTCTCCTCCAGTTATTCCCCTCTATATAAAAATCTTCACCGGAAAAACCGCTTCGCCGATTCGACATTATACAAAGGCAATATTTTTTAAAGATTTTTATTTTAATCAGAATATTTCAGAACGTGAGTCCCTCTCCCCTACCCCAACCTACGAACCCCATATTTTTTCATCCTATCTATTTCACCCATTCTCTCACTTCCCCCGCACTGACCCCATTATCTTACTTCTTTAATACCTCTCCCTTTTGACCCATCCTCGCCTCATTCCTACGACCGCCCACTCCACCTTTCCCGTTTATCCCACCACTCCCCTTTCTTTCTTCAAGTACCTCCCTTTCCTATCGAGTCCTACCCTCCTATTCTCTCTTTTTCCCTGAGGACTCTCCTTCCAGCACATGCCTCTTTTCCTCTTTCCCTTGAATAGTGCCCCGCCCCCACATCTGCTTATCCCTCCCCTACCCTCCCCTTAAGTACCCATTCCTACCTTCACCTTTCTATCACACGACCTCACTATTCTGTCAACCGCCAATCTCCCCTTTCTCTCTTACCGCTTCCCCCTTCTTGCTCATCCACCCCATTCCTTTCTCTCTCTCTCTCTCTCTCTCTCTCTCTCTCTCTGTCACGAAACGCCTCTCCACTTCTTGCTCATTTTCCCTTTCCCTCTTTTCCTGCACTATCTTCTACACTGTGAAAGTAGCTCTGCTTCTCTCTCTGCGTGTGTGCGTGGCTGCCTGCTTGCATTTTGTGTGTGTGTATGTGTGTGTGTGTGTGTGTTTGTGTGTGTTTGTGTGAACATGTAACTCATCCTCACAGCGAACCTTGGTAAGGGGATGGATTGGTGGGTGCGTGAGGTGTGGTTGGTGTATGACTGGGAAGGCAGGTTAGTGGGTGGTTGGGGTGGGTGGTTTGGGTTGGGTGAGTGGGCATGATGGGTGGTTGGGTGGTGAGGCAGATTAGAGTGGGTGGATGGGGTGGGTGGTTGTGATTGGGAATGTTAGTGAATGGTTGTGTTGAAAGGGAAGCTGAGGTGGGAAGAGTGAATATTGTGGCAGGGTTAGCAGGGAGGGTGAGTGAGGTGAGCAGGGAGATTTTCTTTTATTCGTGTGGATCGGTGTGTGGATCTGTCACGAATTTCCTACGTCGTGAAATTGTGTATCGTAAATCGTGACATCGACTGATTTTGCGGGAGCGACAAATAGTTCTGAAATCCATGAGATTTAGCTCATTCTCTTAACCGTCCGCTTGTGGACTTATATTTGCATCAGGCTTTCAAAACTTTCGTCATTTTCTCGCGAGTGACTGTCTTTATGTACAGACAGTGCATTCCTCTGAGCGATAATTTCTGAATTGTCATTTCTTTACACTTGCCTCGCTGGCCATTAGTTAGCCACGCCCTTTTCACACAATGCTCATTGTGTCGGCCAGCATTGAGTCAGTCGTCTATTGATAGTCACGGATAGCGGAGTGCAATACCAATGCGGATATATTTCTTCTAGTGAATTCGAACATCCTGCAGTATCGGCGTTTTCCCGAATCTCCCACCAACCTTGTGATCGACTATAGCAGCGGCGACGGTCTCATCTCCACTGACTAGTATTTCTTTTGTTTTTCTTAGGCTTAAGATTCCTTAGAGATTTAGCTAAGTGCTTTATTTAGCTATTTGTCTGAGTGCTTGAGTGAGTGCATTTCCCTTTCTTTGATTTTGAATAGATTCATGTAACGTATTTATTTTCATGTAATTAATAAATTTAGTTCATTTTCTTGAGTTTTGTTAAATGTAAGAGTCGTGTTTGATTTCCCCACATATTTAGTACACTTTTGCTACTCCAAGTTAGCACAACTCCTTATATTAATCTTGGCTGGGACTTAGGCCAGCTCTTGGTATCAGTTCTTAAATCTGTTGTGCCAGCTAGGAGTTCAGCTCAGCCAAGATCCTGTTTATTATTATTATTATTATTTGAATATTAAGGGGTGAACTAACTTTCTCAGAGGCCAACAGTACAGTAATACAGCCTTCTTGAGCATTAACTCTCTGCTGTGTACTGTTGAGAAAGCTTATAAATTCTCGACTCCAGAGAATTGGCGAAGTAAGCCAGCATAAATGTGAAATTGCTACTTGATTTCGAGTCGATTCTCTCGTGAAAATCGACTCGATAGTTATTTCTATTGTCCACAGACATATTTCCATTCCCTCGTGACATCTGGCTTCACATTTATTTATCATATAAAGTATAATCTCATTTTCCCCCCTGACATCTGGCGACCTTATTCCAGGATATAAACTCCTAGCCATGAAATCATTACCGAAATCATTCACTCACTCTTAGCTAGGTAGACTGCTGCACACCAGCCAGCATATCAGTCTTTAGTCAGTCTCAGTCTGAGCATCATGGCAACCAGTACATACCTACAGGAAGTCAAGGATATGGGGCTTACTATAGTGGTACAAACTTAAAGTGGCGCACTGGGTGGGGCTGGACCCTGTGTACAGTGTTGCTAAGTTTCCTAAACCCGTGATGTGAAACGACTGTTATATTTGTAAAAGGCATTGCAAATAAGGTAAACACATATAAATACAATTTTAATGTATGTATTATTATATATAAAAGAACAGAAAACTTATAATGCATAAAATATTTAAACAGCAATATAGAAACGTGGCATAAATATTTTACAGCATTGCTAAAAAAAAAATTGTCACTTTTATCTGCTTTTACCATAGTTCTGGGGTGAGTAATAATATCACAATTATGATTATAAGATAATGTGCAGGAATATAAGTAAAAATATTCCAATTTCTTAGTTTAAAAAAAAAATTAAACCCTCGTGACCGGCAACACACAGACCCAGTCTCAGCTCAGGAAAGCTTCCTCGTGTCACACTCATTTGTGACCTTGACACAGACAGAATGACAGCTCAGCCAGCCCGCACCTCACATGACTTTTACCTCCTGAGTGGTGTGGAAATAAAGTAAAATTTACAATATGTACAATATAATGTAAAAGAAAATAGCCCAAAATGTATCTTAAAATACCACAGATGAATGAGAGAGAGAGAGACAGCAAGCAGGCGAGGAGAGAGAGAGAGAGAGAGAGAGAGAGAGAGAGAGAG
>JAGKTI010018576.1:6770-17606 GCA_018397915.1 Birgus latro | reverse complement strand
AGCTAGGAGTTTGGCTCAGCCAAGAGCCTGTTATTATTATTATTATCATTTTTTTTTTTATTGTTGCGGGGGGAGAAGAAACTTTCTCGTAGGCCAACGGTACAATATTGCAGCCCAATAGAGCGTCTAGTCTCTTCTGCGTGCCGTTGAGGAAGTCTGTAATTCTTGACTCTAGAGAATTGACATAGCACACTTAGCTATACATTTCATTATTTCTTGGAAATACTTAAATTTCCCCTGACATCTGGCGACACGCTAGAGTAAACTCTCATTTTCCCCTGACAAGTATGTTCCTATGCCAAGGAGATGTTTTCACTGTCAGTGTTATGATCACATTGGTCGGTCCTGCCGGCATCTAGCCCTTGGACTGCCTGCAGTGTGTGTTTCACGTGGGATGGGCATTCGTGAAGGGAAGGATAGCGTTGGTCTTGAGTCTTGTATTAACTGTGGCGGTAGCCATGCAGCATCATCTAAGACACGTGATCGCTATAGATTTGAGAAGGAAGAATTGTCCCTATGAGCCAAAGAGAAGCTGAGTTTTCCTGAGGGTAAGGATTGTGTATGATCTATGTTTGTTCGCCAAAGTGTTACATTTGCTGCTACACTCTCCAGATTGAGCCCAAGCGTCTCCTCTGGGAATATGACTTCCAAGTCACATTCAGCAGCATGTGCTTGTGTCTAACAATGATTCTGTTCCTGAGCCATCCTCTTCAGCCGTAGTTTCGGTTCAACCTGCTAGTGGTAATTTCAAGAGTCTTCCAAACCCTAAAATGTAATGTCTTCTCCAGTCTCTGTATGTGGTGCCTCACATGAGTCTTGTAGGGTGGTGCTTCCTGCATCTGGGAGTGCCTCCCCCATCCCGGTTCCTCCGGTCCCTACTGTGGCAAACACCCGTGTCTATGCACGTGTCTATGCCTTGCACAGACACACTCAAAACTCCCGATCTCCCTCCTATGTATGGTAACCATCGCCGTGGCTCCTCAGAGTGCTCAGAGATAGAAGCACTGCAACTAAAGATCTCTGCTGTGGAGCCCACTACTGCTCCTACTCAGGATCCTCACGGGTCGGGGCAAGTGCAGACTGAGGATGGCGTTTCACTGCATGAGGCCATACCCTCTCAGGGTTCCTGTATATGTGAAGTGTGCTACCGATCGCGCTCCTTCTTATGGTGACACTACCTGCTATACTATGGCTAAGGGAGCTTGCGATCCCCCTACCAAGCCATCTCTTGTTCCACCAACGAAGACCATTCTCTGGCCCTCATCTTCATCCTCCAGGATATCTTCAGCGGGACGGCACATTGTGCACCATAACGGCTCCAAGCTGAGTGTTGTTCCACCTCAGAGGAAGAATAATGTAAGACTTTCCTCTTCCTCGTTCTCATGTTCTCCTACTAATGTTCGCCATAGGATGCGGGTTTCTGGTGCTGGGCAGTCTCTTACCAAGGGCCTTCCTAAGCATCAGTCCAAACCCGCTAGTTTGTCAGGAGGTGTACAGTCTGCAACCTAATTATCATCCCTCCACTATGGGTTCCATCATCCAGTGGAACTGTCGGGGATTACTTGCAAACTATGAGGAAATGTGTCATCTTGTATCTCAATTCACCCCTCTGTGCATGTGCATCCAGACGACCATGCTTGGTGATGCTCTTCCTTCCGGTCCTTCTGGTTACCATGTGTTTTATTCTGATCCTGTGCTGCTATTTTCCTTTGCCAGGATATTCTATACAATCATCTGGACATCTCCACTCCCCTGCAGGCCGTTGCTGTCTGGATGTTTTTACGCCGGCAGTATACAGTTTGCAGTCTTTATCTTCCTCCTAATGCTACTGATGAAAGGGAGGATCTGGAATGCCTTATTCATGACCTTCCTTCTCTCTTTCTATCACTGTCCACTATGGGGTAACAGTGAAACCAACCCTTGAGGTGTTATACTGGCCTCTTTGGTGGAGGTTAAGGAGTTGAGCATTTTGTACTCCAATAAGATGACTTATTTCCATAGCCAGACTGGAACTTTTACTGCCATTGATTTGTCCTTATGATCACCTGATGCTGTTTTAGATTTTTCCTGGGATGTGTTGCCAGACCTGTATGGCAACGACCATTTTCCGTTACTCTTGAATGCTAGTGAAGGTGGACCTCATCCACGTCTTCCTCGCTGGCATCTAGATAAGGCTTAATGGCCATGTTTCAGGGAATTAAGTTCCATTTCCCTTTCTGTCGATGAATTTGGCTGTCTTAATGAGGCGGTGTCATTTATCACTGATGTGTTGCACTCAGCAGCCCTATTATCTACTCTAAGAACGAAGGGTCAGTTTCCTAAACGTCCAGTTCCTTGGTGGAACTCTGAGTGCAATTCCACTGTAAGAGGCAACCGTGTCGCCTTCTCTCGATTTCGTCGTCACTGTGGGGATCCTCAGTATTTGGTGGCGTATCAGAGGGCATGGACTCATATGAGGCGGATTTTAAAGGAAGCCAGGCATTCATCCTGGAAAGGTTATGTTTCCTCCATCAGTTCAAGGACTTCCCCCTCTGAGGTGTGGAACTGGGTAAGGAAAATTTCAAGAAAATTTACTGTTCCCGCTCCTCCTGTTTTATCTGCAGCAGATGGGACTGTGGCTGATTCTTTTGCTGTTGCAGAGATCTTTGTTGACCATTTTGCCAGTGTGTCAAAGAAGGATGCAGATTCCCCTTTTGCTTGTCAACGTTGATGCCTAGAGTCCAGTGGTGTCAGTTTTGCCTCTGCTGGGGAGTCCTATAATGTTCCCTTTTCTATTTATGAATTCCAGGTGGCTCTGTCACAGTGCCATGATTCCTCTTCTGGTTATAATGATATTCCTTATGCCTTTTTACGTCACTTGTCTGATGAGTCCCTTTCGTTTTTGCTTTCACTACTTAATAAGATCTGATTTTCTGGTGAGTTTCCGGATTGTTGGGGTGTTGCTGTAGTTATCCCCATCCCCAAACCATATAAGGACCACCTACAGGCAACGAAATATCGGCCTATTTCTCTTACTTCTTGTATAAGCAGAGTTTTAGAAAAGATGGTCAATGCTAGGCTTGTGTGGTTTTTGGAAAGAGGTGACTCTTTATCCCCTGCCCAGTATGGTTTTCGAAAAATGCGATCTACCTTTGATGCAGTACTGTTTTTGGAATCTTCTGCCTCTGAGGCTTTCTCCACTAACCAACACCAGGTCACGGTCTTCTTCGATCTGGAGAAGGCATATGACACTGCCTGGCGTCATGGCATTTAATTTCTCTTCACGAGGTGGGTCTTCGTGGGCACTTGCCTATTTTTATTCAGCATTTTTTATCTAACCATTTTTTAAGGGTCCGAATGGGAAGAGTGCTTTCTAATGCCCGTGCACTAGAGGATGGAGTACCACAGGGAAGTATCCTTAGTGTTACCCTCTTTACTGTGGTCAGCAACAATGTAATCAGGGTACTTCCCGATGGTGTACAAGGCTCACTGTATGTCGATGACCACTCAATTTCCTACACCGCATCTGCAATGTCCATGATAGAAAGGAAGTTGCAGCTAGCTATTAATAGAGTTTCTGACTAGGCACAGAGTCTCTTGGCTTCCATTTCTCTTTAACAAAGACAGTGGCTATGCATTTTTGTCATCTTCGGGGGCTTCACCCAAACCCTGACTTGTATCTCTATGGTCGGAGAATATCCTGTGTGGAAGAGACGCAGTTTTTAGGTCTTCTGTTTGATAGACGACTAACCTGGGTTCCTCATATTCGTTCTGATAAGGCAGCATATCTAGAAGCTTTGAGTCTTTTGAAGGTTTTGGCTCATACCTCTTGGGGAGCTGATCCTCAGACCCTCATCCTCTTGCATAGGACTCTTATTCTTCCTAAACTTGAATATGGGTATGAGGGCTACTCCTCTGCAACAGATGTCTGTCTCCAGTTGTTAAATTCTGTGCATTATGCTGGTGTGTGTCTGGCAACCGGGGTGTTCAGATCATCCCCGATTTCAAGTTTGTTGGTGGAGGGTGGTGTACTCCCCTTGGATTTGCGACACCAGTTGCTGATGACAAGATGTTGGTATCGTCTTCACCACAAACCAGACTCAGTTTCTAGTGCCATCGTCTCCCAGGATTCCCGATCCTCTGTTTATGACACCCATCCAAGTTTCCCAAAGCCCTTTGTTACAGGGTCCGGTCTGTTCCGAAACTGGCATTTTGTTCACATCGGATCTCAAAGATGGGTTCTTGTCTATTGCCCCGTGTAACATTTTGTAGGTCCTTTTTTGAAAAAAAGAGCTCACTTTTCTCTCATGTGTCTCTCTCTTTCATTTTAGAACATGCATCCACTCATGAGGGTTCTCTCCCCGTCTATACTGACGGGTCTAAGACTGAAACTGGAGTAGGCGTTGGTGTTGTCTTCCCTTCCTTTAGTAGGGGCAGTAGCCTTCCTGGCATTACTTCAGTGTATACGGTGGAACTGACTGTAGTTTTATATGCTCTTAATATCATTTTTACACTCCTCCAATCCATTTTTTGTGATTTTTAGTGACTCATGTAGAGCTCTGTCTGCACTAGAGTCATTTAATGCACCCCATCCATTGGTTTTATCAATTTTAGAGTGGCTTTTTCTTCTTAGCCGTCGTGGCCGCCGTGTGGACAAATGCTGGGTTCCCACACATATTTGTGTGATGGGCAATGAGAGAGCAGATACATTAGCTAAAGCTGCATCTATTCAACAGCCTCCAGCCGACCACCCACTTCCTGCTTCTGATGTAACACCTTATTTTCAGTACGCAATTCGTACATGTTGGCAGAGACACTGGGATGGTATTGCTCATAATAAACTAAAAGAAATCATTCAGAGAGTGGCTGTGCCAAGGGTTCTCCCATCCATATCGTGGCGATGTGAGGTGGCTCTATCTTGGCTTCGATTTGGACACTCTCGGTTTACACAAGTGTTCCCCATGAGTGGTGAGACCCAACCATACTGTGATGATTGCCTTGTTCCCCTTACCGTCCGTCACTTGCTGGTCGAGTGTCAGAGTTTGGGGGACCTATGTCGGACATTCCTCCATAGGCATAAGGGGATGGATGGTGCTTACTATCTGTCCTCAATGCTTGGTGGAGCCTCTAGTGATTTTACATGTGATTTTAGTTTTCTTCAGGAGGGAGGCCTCCTTCCACTTTTATAAGTAATTGATATTTTATAAACTATTCTTTTATCATTTTCAGTGTTTTGTTACTACTAATAGATATTATCTTTATTTTAAATATTCATTTTTTATTCGCTGTCTTTTACGTTATTGTCCGGCGGCATATGACGCAGGCAGTTGCGCCGACAGATTTTAATACACTCAATCAATCAACAAACAACCTAGCTGTGGGTCCCCCCAACTCCATCGCCTACCCTGGCCTTCACATTGCCCACTTACTTCTTGAGACTTTCTCCCTCCCTCCCCTTTCTTCCCCACAACCACACAACTCCATGTATGGAACGAACTCAAAGGCTGATTGAAGTTCACAACGGAGTGAGAGATTTGATTATCCGAATATTTTGCAAGTACAAACGAACCAACACAGACACTGCTGCCACATCTACCATATCTCGCTATTGGGTGGCCCAGGCGGAAACGTTACTGGGTGTAACTAGATGTTTGCATCACCTAAGCTAGTAACACTGTGTGGTGAAGGAATCAGAGTAGGTAGAACATAGTAGAGCTACATGAAGTGTTAAGTAGATGGGCACCAATATACCAGTTAAAATGTTCTTGCAGATAGGTCTGGTAGGATGTGTCGGACATTTGATAATGATGAGTGAAATACCAAGGGGAGACCACAGAGAGGAGCAACAAGAGCCCAGGCAAGACGGGCATATGTCACCAACCACCACGCTCCCCTTATCCCCTCAATGGACTCTGCGGGAGGTACATCACCTTGCTGCATTACCCTTTACCAGGACCAGTGCTCACCAGAATCGGGGTGGGATCTGTGTACCACCAGACTTCCCAAGTAGGACTGCAGCTATGCCCACCGTGCTTGTTTGGGAAAGGACATGCACCGTGTTTCTTTCACCTACAGCCCCAAGCAGGACTGCAACAACCCCCACCGTGCTTCCCTCGTCTGCAGCCCCCACAGGGAGCAGGACCGCAGCGACGCCCACCGTGCTTTTCTCGCCTATAGTCCCAGGGCATTGCAGACCCGTGACGGGCGCCCACCTTGCCCATCGAAGAGGGAACGCCCACCGTGCTTTCATCTGTAACCCCCACCGGGGAGCAGGACTGCGGTGATGCCCATCATGCTTGCAAGGGAGGGGATGCCCACCATGCTCTGCACACCTGTAGTCCCAGGGCATAGCAGAACAGCGGCGGTCCCACCGTGCCCGCCGGGGAGGGAACACCCACTGTGCTTCCCTCACCTGCTAACCCTCCGTCACCCACCGAGGGTCACGTTCCTTGCTCGCCCCACTCCTCCAGAGGCCAAGTGAGACGCCCCTCATCTCTCCCCACACCCCAAGGGGCAGAGCCGGCTCCCCAGCGGAGTCACACCTCCCCAGACCAGCCGGCAAGCCGTCCTCCACCAATGGCCTACTCACTGTATTCGGCCAAAGCCCCAAGGCTGATGCACCTATGGAGGCCCCATCAGTGAAAGGCCTCCCTCTACACCACCCAGCAGCCCCCACCTGACGATCCGGCATACGACAGTTGTCTCGCACCCCTACAGAGAGCGCACACCTGATGTGACCCTTTCCATGCCTGGGCATCACCTGCAGTTACCCTATCACCCTTAGTCACAAACTCCAAATATTTGTATCTCCTAAAGTGTGTTTAATCCATCACATTGTGTTGTGCCCAGCTACTGTTTTCTTTATGGTATACACGTGTAAGATTGGTTAGCCTTTGTTTTGAGCCCTGTTCCTCTGGTTGCATGCTCTGGTCCCGGTCTTGGAAAGAACCCATATTAGACCCTCATACTCAGAGAGCAAGGAGCTGAGCTCTGAGCACGTGGCATAACACTGGTGGCAGCGGTGGTTCTAGATATGCTCAGGAGAGAGCACAAAGGAATGAAAAGGGAAAAACTGACAAGATGGTAGGCAAACCATACATACAGTCTCCAGCAGAAATTGAGCTATCGACTTGACGAGCAGGTTGGTATATGTGGCACCACAGCACCGCCAGTTTCACCCCCCCTTCCTCGTTCCCATTCATTCGTCTACCTTCTACCCTCTCCACATGCAAGGGCAAGAGAGGAAGGCCTACTCGCATTGACTCAACCACTCTTCCGTCATCCATTTGTCTTGGGAAAATATTGTTTTATGATAAATAATAAAAACACATAACACAGTGTTTTACTCCACAGTATAGTTATTTATGCACCAAGATCTGAATGCAGGGTGATATAAAATAGTAATATATTTGTTTGATAGTGAGGTCTGTAATCATACAATTTATCATTTTGACAGTTGCATCCAGTCACTGTGTAACAAACAGTCGGAAGCTATAAGTACATGTTTGTAGTAGTCGGTGGTGTGCTCCTTCCCTTACTTGATGTAATCACTGTTACTTTACAAACTTTATTATAGGTCATTCTCTGACTAAATATACTGTATCTGTGCTGTTTACTTATCTCCTAATTCTACTGACTATTAAAAATTCTTTGACTATCTTACTTCTACGTTGGAACACATTCTATCCATTTCTTCTTTCTCTGAAATCTCCATTCTAGGAGATTTCAATGTTCACCACCACCTCCTCTCCTTTCACTGATTCACCTGGTGAACAAGCCTACATCTTTTCTATCCTTAATGACCTAGAGCAGCTTGTACAGCACCCTGCCCGTATCCCTCACCGCCTTGGAGAGAGTTCCAACATACTTGACCTTTTCCTGACAACTAATCCTTCTGCTTACACTGTTAATCTGTTCTTTCCGTTGGGCTCTTCAGATCATAACCTTATTACCTTAACCTGTCCTATCACTCCGGTACGGCCTGTGGACCATTCCAAAGAAATGCCGCCTGTGGCACTTTGGAGCTGCAGATTGGGAGGCCCTCAGGCAGTACTTCTTTGATTTTCCTTGGAATGATTATTGCTTCCATGGCCTGGAGCCATCTGAGTGTACCTTGCGCATTACAGAGGTTATTCTCTCGGGCATGGAAGCATAAATTCCTTTCTCATATCCTCTGACTAATGCAAGAAGGCCTTGGTTTACTCACGCTTGTTCTAATGCTGTCCGCAACAAGGAGAGGGCCTATAAGAGGTACCGGAGCCAACCCACCCATGAATCACATCTTTTATATAATTCTGCCCGGAATCGTGCTAAGTCTGTTCTTCGCTCTGCTAAAAATTATTTCATCCGTGCTAAATGTTCTCAACTCTCCAACTCGAATTCTTCTCGCTCCTTCTGGCACCTTGCCAAAAACCTTCCTAACAACTTTACCTCATCATCCTTCCCTCCTCTTTTCTACTCTGATGGCTCTGTAGCTATTTCTTCTACTGATAAAGCAGATCTCTTCGCTCAGATTTTCTCCTCCAATTCCGCCTTAGACGATTCCGGTGCTATTCCTCCATCACTTCCCCCGTCAGATTTCCTCTTCACTGACATTAAAATTTCTTCAACTGATGTATTTTCTGCCATCACTGGCATCAATACTAACAAGGCATATGGGCCTGATGAGTCCCTCCTGTTGTCCTCAGAAACTGTGTTTCTGTGCTTACACCCTGCCTAGGTAAACTCTTTTGCCTTTGTCTCTCAACTTGTACCTTTCCTTCTTGCTGGAAGTTTGCTCTCATTCAGCCAGTCCCAAAGAAGAGTGACCATTCCCAACCCTCTAACTATCGTCCAATTGCTTTAACATCCTGTGTCTCAAAAGCTTTCCAGTCAATTCTTAACAGAAAAATTTAAAAGCATCTTTCCTGTCACAACCTTCTTTCTGATCGTCAGTATGGGTTCCTTCGGGGACGCTCCACTGGCGATCTTCTCACCTACCTTTCAGACTCCTGGTCATCCTCCTTTCGGGACTTTGGCTAAAGCTTTGCCATTGCACTTGACATCTCAAAGGCTTTCGATCGAGTCTGGCATAAATTTTTAATTTCCAAACTGCCCTCATACGGTTTCTATCCTCCTATCTGTGCTTTCATCTCTAGCTTCCTTTCTGGTCGTTCTATAGCCGCTGTTGTAGACGGCCATCGTTCTTCTCCTAGACCTATCAACAGTGGTGTTCCTCAGGGCGCTTTCCTACCACCAACTCTCTTCCTTTTACTCATTAATGACCTTCTAAGCTGTACATCTAACCCTATCCACTCATATGCTGATGATTCCACCCTTCACCTTTCCATGTGGTTTCCGCAAAGTCCATCTCAGCAGTTACTTCAACAAAAAAGGGATGAGGCCATGACACACCTAATGTCTGACTTGGCTCGTATCTCTGATTGGGGTAAAATTAATCTTGTTATTTTTAATGCATCAAAAACACAGTTCTTACACTTATCAACCCAACAAAATCTTCCTCAGGATTACCCACTAATGTTTAATAATGTCCAGTTCTGTCCTGCATCATCCTTGAATATGCTTGGGGTTTCATTCTCTTGGGATTTGTCTTGGAAATAACATATTACATCTCTTGTGAAATCTGCTTCCAAGAGATTAGGTGTGCTACGCCAGTTCCGAACTTTCTTTACCCCTGCAGAGTTGTTGACCTTGTACACGGGTTATATTCGCCCGTGTATGGAGTACAACTCTCATGTGTGGGGAGGCTCCCCACATGCAGCTTTTCTCAATAGGATGGAGTCAAAGGCTTTTCTTCTCATTAACTCTCCTCCTCTTACTGATTCCCTTTAACTTTTGTCTCTTCGTCACACTGTTGCATCTTTATCTCTCTTCCATCGCTACTTCAACGGTCACTGTTCCTCTGAACTGTCTGCTTGCATCGCTCCACCTCTACGACGGGCACGTAGTACCTGTCCAGAAACAAACTCTCATCTCTTTTTTGTCCAACTCTCTAATGCAAGAATTAACAGTTACTCCCAGTCCTTCATTTATGGAACTGGTCAACTCTGGAACTGTCTTCGTCTGTCTGTATTTCCTACTTCCTATGTTCTCCAGTCTTTCAAATGCAGTGTGTCCAGGCATCTCGAAATGAACGAATCTTGAATTTGGCTCTCTTTTGTATTGTTTTTGCTTTTTCTTGGAAGGAACAGTATGCAGGCCTGTGACCTTTGGTTCCTTCTTCCTTGCATAGAAAAAAAAAAAGTGCGATAATAGCAAAGTGTTGCTGATACGTAAAACACATGATCAGTATTATCTTGGTTATTGATGTCTTAATACATGATACTGGATAACGTTGGGCAACAGGAGCTGGATGACAGCTTGTCTTGTGGTTAAACCGCCTAAGCTGGTCAAGCCGAGGCCATGACGTGGTTGCTGGCATTAGCAAAAGTCAGTCAATATTTAGACGTCTTTCATTGCTGCTGACAGCATTATAAGTATTAAGGTCAATTTCATACACAGGAAAGCCTACAATAGAGTGAGCTTTGTGGTGTGCTGACCCCGCGCACACCATACAACCAGGGCTGGATTATCAGGTATAGGCAAAATGGACAACTGCCTACCAAGCTACGGACTGTCACAGGCCATCCAGACTTCCAGAGCGGAATAAATATGCATCAAAAACACGGTTCTTACACTTATCAACCCAACAAAATCTTCCTCAGGATTACCCACTAATGTTTAATAATGTCCAGTTCTGTCCTGCATCATCCTTGAATATGCTTGGGGTTTCATTCTCTCGGGATTTGTCTTGGAAATAACATATTACATCTCTTGTGAAATCTGCTTCCAAGAAATTAGGTGTGCTACGCCCCTGTG
>JAGKTI010018575.1:2508-17606 GCA_018397915.1 Birgus latro | reverse complement strand
AATCTCTTGGAAGCAGATTTCACAAGAGATGTAATATGTTCTTTCCAAGACAAATCCTGAGAGAATGAAACCCCAAGCATGTTCAAGGATGATGCAGGACATAACTGTTCATTATTAAACATTAGTGGGTAATCCTGAGGAAGATTTTGTCGGGTTGATATGTGTAAAAACTGAGTTTTTGATGCATTGAAAATAACAAGATTATTTTTACCCCAATCAGAGATACGAGCCAAATCAGACATTAGGTGTGCCATAGCCTCATCCCTTTTTTGTTGAAGTAACTGCTGAGATGGACGTTGCTGTAAATAATTTTGGTGAAACTGTATCTCTCTGACGCACGCCCTTCTCAATCTTAATTTTTTCCGTGTCCTTATATAATTTCACTGTAGCAGTTCCCTCTTTATATATGTTTTCGAGCAGTTTTACAATGTTTTCATTCACTTTTGAGACGTAGTAAATTATGTATTTTTACGTGGATGCCTGAAAATTACAATAGGGAGATAAATAAAGCAAATTTCAACGAGTATAAATCTAAACTGCAGAATAACAGTACCTTCTTGCTCTTCACTTATCGCCGTTATTTTGTGTACAAAAATCTGGTATGGATACAAAGGAGAATTAGCTCGCAGTACAAAGTAACAAACAGAAATGATATAAAACCTAAAGTTTGGGAGCTATAAGAGTTTTATGGAAGAGAAAACCAAGTTGTGTGTGCAGTACACACTGTACTCTCAGCTGGTTTTCACATAGGCTACAGATCTTAAAAAAAAAAAAAAAGGTGTATGTGTGTGTGTGTTATTTTAATTGCAGAATAGTAAAGTACGACTATCTACGAAGAGTACAAAGGAAGCTAGACGTTTCTCATACTCAAAAGTGGAGAAAATTAATTTTGAAAAATGTCACTGAGAATCACTTCCAGCTCGATAATATGATGCTAGGTTTTTAAAAGCTGTGGAGTAGCGACAACTTCCCACTCTTCCTGTATCTCCGGCACTTGATGTGTGTGAACAAATCTGGTACGGATGGAAAGAAAAATGATCTCTAGGCATGTTGCAACACACAGAATTGAGATAAACCCAACAGTGGGGGCTATTAGCCAAAAAATTATGGTGCGAAATGTAGAAACACACAGCACTCTCAGCTGGTTTTCACCTGTAGATTTGTGAAAAAATGTGCTTTTATTACAGAAACGTAAACCACAACTCATAACTAAGATAATAAAGCAAACTAGACGTGTCTTTCATAATCAAAGTCGGAGAAACTGAATTTTGAAAAATCTAACTGAAAACCACCTCTAATACTGTGATGCAATGTCGGTGTTTACAGTATTTTGTTTCGCTCCCAGTGCACAAATTATTAGAGCTATACTTATGAACTGTGTATGGATAAAAAGAAAATTTCAGTACATGAAGCATAAAAGTAACTCCAGATCCTAAGTGGAAATAATAATGCAGCGTGACAGATAGATTTGAACAGCATCATAAGCAGTCCCGGGCCATATCATTACTCTATCGATTTTATTTTATTTTATTTTTTGAAGAGATAGGGGAAATGGGCATTTTTAATATTAGAGTGCTTCTGTTTAGGAAGGGAATGAAACCAACTGCTTGTTTGTAGCGTAATTGTATATGGCGGTTAGTGCAAAAAATTTGTGTCTGTACACCGTTTCGGCCTTTTTCACTGACGTACCGTACCACGTAGCCCATACCTACTGCAGCGCTAGTCAGTGGGTCTGTACATGGCGTTCGATCCTGCTCAACACATGATACCAAATATAATGTTGTAAATAATAAAAGTATGCGTGTAATAGAAATGTAAAGGTATGGTTTTGCATCTCCAATGATCTCTTTGTGTTTAATGGCGTTTTTTTTCTTCCTGGAGATTGGCAGATGGTGTCGGTACTTACGAGTGTACATTATCGTACAACCGTCCCGAAAGTGAATGCAACCAACTGCATGCTGATACCGCAAGCTGTTTTGGATGTTTTTTTTTTTTTTTTTTAAATAGAAAGCACACTAGGCTCTACGTGTTGTCATGCCAAGAGCGTTTTCAGCCTTTTCATATGCATACAATATACTATTTAATGATTGTTGTGCACCGATTATGTATATGAAGTATAGTTTATTCTAGAGAGGAAGACAGCAACTGATGTACTGTAATTTGAAAATAAATGGATGTTAGAGCAGTGTAAAAATACGCATTGACCTCCGGTGTACACAAAACCTGTCATTCCCCTTCAAATGGCCGCACGTTCCAGCTCAGTCGACAGGGCCAGATTGTCTGCTGAGCCGATTTCCCACAGTTCCATAATGAGCTAATATCGCCTATCCTGCCACGTTATTCCTATTCAGTTCATTTGAGGGAGAGCATGAAGCGAATACGTGCCCCCAGATTTCAAGGCATTCATCCACACAGTTCACAAATCTATCTATCTATCTATATACCTAGGCTGCTTCCCCCAAGAAAAGGGAGGTAGCCGAGACAGGTCAACACACTACCAATATACTCATTCACTCATACACATTCATTCGCATCTTAGCCCCAAAGGGGAGAAGGGACAGATCCTCACCGCACCACACCGCACGAGGGTCAACCACACAGTGCAGCCAGTGACATCCGCGGCAGGGCCCGACAGCAAAGCTGGTTTACCCCTGCCACATCATAATGGACCCATCCCCTTACCCGCACCTCACCTGATCAGCTGATCAGACAAAATGCAGGAGAATATCCCCTCAGGGCTGCGTCATCATTCATTCATTCACAATTTCTCTCCATTCATTTCTATCACGCACAGCCACTCTTCCTTGCTCAACAGACAACCCTCTCGCATCCAACGCTCTCTTCACACTGTCCATCCATCCTATTCGTGGTCTTCCTCTCAGCCTTACACCTCTCACATCAGATCTAGTTATCTTTTTCACAATTAATTAGCGTTAAAGGCAAAAACGCATTAGTGCCTTCTAAGATAAAATTTTCTCCCTAATAATTGAGGACGCGTAAACGCTCCTACGTCTCTAAAGGTGTTAATTGTATACTTATATTTATGTATCACGTGTATTCTGTTCTTTTTACCAGTTCAGTTGTGGTAACTGAAGAACCAGCGTCTTTACAGTTTTATTTATTTATTTATTTATTTACTTATTTTTATGTATGCACTTGTTGATCTGTGGGGACCACCTTACCAATTCAATTTTTTTAATTTAAATTCTACGGGAACCATATTGTGCCGTGCCCGTTCTCGTCTTTTCGTGGCAGTTGTCTTTTATATTTTCTCTCCTCCCTTATTTTCATTTAAAAACAACTTACCTTTTTCCTTTACGTAATTATTTGATCATATTCTTCCTAATCACTGCTGAGTACTACAGGCTATAATCTTGGGTTTCTGTCAGACTGAATACTCGCATTATAACCCATTTATTTGAAGACGCTGGGCAGACTGATATCTGCAATTATTATTTATCTATTTATTTATTTTTTTAAATGAACGTAGGCAGCTAAAAGTAACGTCTTTTATAATATCGCTAATTGCACAAGAACTATTTTATTTATGTCTAAGTTTTTCATTTTCGCCTGTTAGTAAACAGAACACCGACTTCATACCTATTATGATTAACAACGTCTACGTATTGATGCAACTAAGCAAATATTTAATAAAGCCTAGATCAATAGCAAAGTAAAAAATTTTCTGCTGATAAGTATATTTGGTTTGTTTTCATATGACACCGATCCTTAAGCAATTTCAGCTCAGTTGATGGCGCGATGTAGTCAGACTTAAGGGTAGATTTGAATAAGAACCAAGAAGACTCAAACCCTCCTCATAATTATGAGTCATAGAGTTATGCAACCTCGACATGGTATATGAGTTATGGATGTGCTCCAGTTTCCTCAGACGAAAACAAACCGCCTATGACAGTTGTATTTTGTATTTTGATATCACAGTGCCGTTTAATGTTCCATGAAAACAAATATCCTAACAGATCGCCTATTTGTAATAAAGGAAAATGGGTCTAAGTTCACTGAACTGAACCTACATTTCAGGATAGAAATATATATTATTTTCATTAGGATAAATAGCGAGACAGTGAACAGTTACTTCCGGAACCAATTATTAGGGTCTTTTGAGCACACAACCTTTTCAGAGCACTGTACAAGAGTTTAATATTTGTTCGACTATGAAGTGAATCGACATTACTTTCTGCAATTGTACACCTTCACAAACGAATCCCTCAGCCAGCCCGAGGACTGCTGCTGTGGGCATTATTGTTGTGGCTGCTGTGTATGTATGTATCTGCAGTACACAGTGCTGAATGAGTCCTGGATCTTTTTCTCTGCTTTTGGGTTTTTTCCTCCAGTGTACTACAGTCCACAATGTTTATTCTTCGGGACATGTATGTACGTGTGTGTATACCAACAAAATAGCTCATTAGTACTCGTTTCGACTTGGAACAAAATTTGTTCATACAATGTGTGTGTCTGGAAGGAAGTGATTTGATTTTCGTGCAGATCTGCCAGAGGTCAAAGTCAAAGATCAAGAATCGAGTTAAATGTTTAGGTTGCAGCGCAGATCATGAATACCCGATACGAAATAGATTAAAACTGGCGCACTCACTGTGTGCTCGGTGGGAAAAAAGTTCACTGTTTAGTGTGCTACTTTTTATCTCATAAATGCCTGATCTGAGGTGCATTAAAACAGACACACTCACTGTGCGCTTGGATGGGAAGAAATAGGTCAATTGTGGTGTAGATACGATCAAAGGGCAAGATCACACCACAACTTCTAAGTCCAGACTCAGTTGCTGTGCTCTTTGAACATTCTATCTAGCATATATTTTATAGTCTTCATTAATCTAACATGAATAAGTTCACCTAAGAGCAACAGAAATGAACTAAAAGTCACTTTCCAGGCTGAAGCAAATAAAAACAATTTCACTACAATGTTATACTTGGGCCATTTGCACATTTCATGCTGGTATGGATTTCAAGGCAATGGTGACTGAGAGACACATCATACACGTACACATTTAGGTATGAGAAATAACAGTGTTTAAGATAGAGAAATGTATATTGGTTTAAAAATTGTAATTAAAAAGTAAGGGAAATTATTTAAACCATGGGGAACCCATGCATGACACAGAAAAGAACTTTCAATTCAGTTTGTATTATCCTCAGGCAATGTATCTATGTAAAACCAGCTGAAGCACAATTGTTTTACTTTTATGCACGCTGCATTTCTTGTTGGCTACGTACAGATTGATTTTCAATGGGAAACCCCACAGCAAAAATTTTCTGGGACTGCATAAGCCGTGCTGTGCTACTTATCCCATATGTGTCAACTCAGGGGCCATGTGGCCTACCCCATGCGACTGGAACATCCACGCACCACGAAGTTTCATTTCAGAGCAGTGTCATGCTGTTTTAATGAGATATTGGGCTTTCTGTAATTTCTCATCCCCATTCCAAAGGTGAGTTCCCAAACACTAACAGTCGTTACCATGAACGATATTCAACCACTTTCTGATCAGTTTTTCATGGAGTTTTTGTTATTTTTGTATTCCAGGAAGAAGGAACCAAAGACTAGAAGCCCATAAGATTGCTCCCTCCAAGGAAAAAAAAAAAAAAGATAACAGGGAGCCAAATTCAAGATCTGTTCATTTTGAGATGCCTGGACACACTGTGACTGAAAGACGAGATCATAGACAGCAGAAAGTACAGACGGAGGAAGATAGCTCCAGAGATGGTCTGCTGCATACATGAAGGACTGGGAGTACTGGCTGTCTCATACATTAGAGAGCTGGACAGAAGAGATGAGAGTTTGGTGTTAGATGTGTGTAATGCGCCTACCATAGTGGTGGAGGGATGTAAACAGACACTTGAGAGGAGCAGTGACCATTGAAGTAGCGAAAGAAAAGCGATAAAGATGCAACAATGCTGCGAAGAGACAGAGGTTGAAGGGAACCAAGAAGAGGAGGAGAGTAAATGAGACGAACAGCCTTTGACTCCATCTTGTTGAGAGGAGCTATATATGGGGGGCCTTCCCACACAAAAGAGTTGTACTCTACACAGGAGCAAATAAAACCCATGAATAAAGTTGACAACTGTGAAGGGGTAGAGAAGGCACTGAGTTGGATTAGCATACCAAATCTCTTAGGAGCAGATTTTACAAGATAGGTAATACGATCTTCCCACGAAGATCCCAAGAGAATGGAACCTGAATTATGTTTAAAGATGATGCTGAATTGAGTATGATATTATTAAACGTTAGAGTTTACTCCTGCGGAAGTTTCTGGCCCATTGAAAAATGTATGAACTAAGTTTTTGAAGCATTAAAACAAGATTACTTTAACTCCAGTCAGAGATATGAGCCAAGTGAGACATTAGGTGTGCCGTAGCCTCGTCGCTTGTTAGCTAAGTAACCGCTGAGATGGGTGCTGCAGGAAGCGAATGGAAAGGTGAAGTATGGAGTCATCAGTGTATGAGTGGATAGGGTTAGATGTACAGCTCTGAAGGCCATTGGTGAACAAAAGGAAGAGAGCTAGAAATAGTAAAGAGCCCTGAAAAACACTGCTATTGACAGCTATAGGAGAAGAATGGTGGACGTCTACAGCAGCAGCAATAGAATGACCAAAAAGGAAGCGAGAGATGACTGCACAGGTAGAAGGATAGATATAGTAAGAGGGCAGTTTGGAAATTAAAGATGTATGCCAGACTCGACTGAAAGCCTTTGAGATGTCAAATGCAGTGGCAAAGCTTTGACTAAAGTCCCGAAAGGAGGAGGACTAGGAGTCTGAAAGGCTGGTGAGAAGATTGGCAGTGGAGCATCCCTGACAGAACCCATACTGATGATTGAAATGATGATTGTGGTAAGAAAGATGTATGAAATTTGTTTTTTTAAAGAATAAATTGAAACCTTGGAAACACAGGATGCTAAAGCAATTAGGTGATAGTTAAAGGGATGGGAATGTTCATCCTTCTTTGGGACAGGTTGAATGAGAGCAAACTTCCAGCAAAAAGGAAAGGTACAAGTTGACACACAAAGATGAAAGAGTTTGCCTAGGCAGGGTGTAAGCACAGAAACGCAGCTCTTGAGGACAATAGGAGGGACCCCATCAGGCCCATATGCCTTGTTAATATTGAGACCAGTGATGGCAGAAAATACACCAGTTGAAGGAAATTTCAATGTCCGCCATGAGAAATCAGATGGGGGAAGCAGTGGACGATCAGCGTGGGAATTGTCTAAGGTGGAATTTGAGGAAAAAGTCTGAGTGAAGAGTTCTGCTTTACCAGTAAAAGAAAAAGTTACAGGGCCATCAGAGTGGAAAAGAGGAGGGGAGGTTGATGAAGTTATTAGAAAGAGCGGGCAGAATTTGAGAGAGTTCAGAGTATTTAGTATGAATGAACTTATTTTAAGCAGAATGAAGAACAGACTTAGCACGACTCCAGGCAGAAACATGAAAATGATGAGGGTCTGGTACCTTTTGTAGGTCCTTTCCTTGTTGTGGACATTAGAATAAGCATAATTAAACCTAGGTTCTTTATGCATTAGTCACAGGACAAGGGAAAGGAATGCATGCTTCTTTGCCAATGAGAATAACCTCCGTAATGCGTGAGGCACACTCAGATGGCCCTCGGCCATGGAAGGAATAATTATTCCAGGGAAAATGCATGAAGTACTGCCTGAAGAACTCCCAATCAGCAGCTCCAAAATGCCATAGTCTTCGCTTCTCGGGAGGGTCCACAGGCCTTACTATAGTGATAGGACAGGTTAAGGTGATAAGGCTGTTATGGGAGGAGCCCAAAGGAGAGAAAAGATTAACAGCTTAAGGAGAAGGATTAGTTCTCAGGAAGAGGCCAGACATGTTGGAACTCTCTCCCTGGCAGTCAGAGATATGGGTAGGGTGCTGTACAAGCTGCTCTGGCTCATTAAGGATAGAAAAGATTTAGCTTGTTCACCAGGTGGATCAATGAAAGGAGAGATGAGCCAAAGGTGGTGGTGAACACTGAAATATTGTACAATGGAGATTACAGAGAAAGGAAAAACTGATAGGCTGTGTTCCATCTTCGAAGTAAGATAGTTGAAGAATTTTTCATAGTAGAATTAAGGGATAAGTAAACAGCACAGATATAAAGTATTTAGTCAGAGAATGACAGGATAGCTGAAGCCAGAGAGTAGAGAATTTAAAAGATTCAAGTTCAGAAACACGAGAGGAAGATATGGTGTTTCATACATATACACAAGAGTTATATTTAACTTTGCAGTGAGTCTGGAGAAAGTAGGAGAATACATTGAAGGGTTTGCTATCAGTCATCTTGGACAACTGAATCTCTGTGATGAGAAGATCAGGTTTAGAGGAGGAGAGATGGTGTTCAACAGAGAGAAAGTTAGAGGATAGGTCACAAATGTTGCAGAAATGAAGAATTGAGTTAAACAGTGGCAACAGGCATTAATTTTGGTTGTCACTAGGAGAGGAGCGAATGGTGGAGGCATTTCTGATACCCCTCCCCCTAGGGACTTCGAGGCTTGGTACTGAGACACCACTATTAACAAGTTTCGAATAGGAAGTGTAGTGTGTAATGTGTATGTAGTATGGTGTTGACAGTTAGAGGAACTTGTACTGGAGAAGATGCTGGCGTACTCTCTGTGTTACTGAAATACTGAAAAAGTTGTCCTGAGGGCTGATGAAATGGGAGCTCCAGCTCTCCCTGACATCAGCTTTCCATCTTCCTTGGGAGTATCACACTGTTCGACTGGTGCTCTACACTACTCCCAGGGAAGGTCGAAACCTGTTGTAAATGAAATGCTGAGAACTCGGAACCTGAGCTTTCGGTGCAGAGAATCATTTGGTATGCCTCTGCCAAGCCATATGCACGAACTCACCATACAGACTCCAGTTCATCCCACCAAAAACATCTTGGCTGGGGTGAGTCACAGCACTCCTGATGGAGGTTTCGGGTGGTAGGGAGGAGGAACCCACCGGAGCTGGCCAGCTGGGGGGAAAAAGGCAAAAAGCTGGAAAGAGGAGAGACAAGTGATGACCTGTGGCTGAGATAGGGAAGCAGATTGCCCAGTCGACAAGCCAACCCCCAAAATCCTGACTGGAGATGGATAATCTCGCCTTGCCCTCCCCTTCTTTCGTCCATCACCCTTGTGCATCACTGACTTATTCTCATAGGTAAAGGGCACTTCCTACCATTTGCCCCTTGCCACATTATTTATACATACTGACACCTAAACTTTATATAGGTGGTTCACTCTCATCTTAAATGTCAGGAGCAACTTGTCTACTTCTGGGCTCCTATGCTCCTCATGGGACAATGTAGGATTGGATGATGGATGGATGAATTTGTAAAATAAATAAATCGTTAAAAAAGAGATGCTAGCGAGCCTCTGAACTAATAAGAATACACACACACACACACTGGAGAGAACGCGTGAGGACAGAGAGAAGGTTGGCAATTCCTGAACTGCCACTCCTGGTATGCTGCATCATCCTACATCCATAGAGAGTGAGAGATGGAAGGAGGAAAGAAGAAGGTGAAGTGTTGGAGTGAGGTGAAAAGAAAAGATGGCTGAAATTAGATTAAAGATGAACAAAGTTGACCCCATATGACCTTGACCTTTGACTCCTTGACCTTGCTTACCTAATCAGTTCATTTTCCCTTCATACTGGGTCATTGACAAAAGTTTGGTTGAAATCCACTGAGGGGTTCAGGAGATATCGCCCTAACGAGGATAAACTAAGTCGAAAGACATTGACCTTTGACTCCTTGACCTTGCTGACCTAATCATTTCATCGCCCCTTCATTACGTGTCTCTGACAAAAGTTTGGTCGAAATCCATTTATCAGTTTAGATATTGCTATTTCAAGGATAAATAAAATCAGTCATATTACTTTTGACCTAGCTGACCAAATCAGTTCATCTCATACTGCAACACTGACAGAAGTCTGGTGGAACTCCATTAATGGGTTCAGGAGATATTACTGAAAAAAAAAAAAAAACATTATGGATGCACGCAAGCACCCACTTAAGGCCCGACCGCACGTGTGCTCGAACAAGCGCTGGCGACATGTAATCAACACAGTAACGAACACACAACAAACGTGTTGGGAACAGCAGCGTCCAAATCATGTTGGCAACATCATGATGAAATCTCAGCTGCCTGGTGTGAACACACTTATCCGATCGCCTCTGCTGCCAGTGTTCGAAGCTGCACTGAAACATATTTGCACACATCTGTCCAAATACTGCTGCATACATGTACCCAAACATGTTGCCAGCTGTGTTGCCAACATATTCTCGAGGGCACGTATGGACTCTTTCTTCCTTACGCGCGAACGAACAGAGCAATCACCTAGTGCCTCTTCAACCATAGGTCAGCGGAGGCATAAAAATGGCTTTGATGATAAAGGCTTATGGAAGCGGGAATGATCAATAATTATAGAAAGTAGCACGTCACGCTCAATTTATTGCTTATTAAACTAACTGGCAGCTCAAAGAGGTGTTGACAGTACCGAGACCCCCTCGTGTAGTTGCTGGTTTCTCACCGACTGAGAAACTTCGAGCACAATAACTTCAAAACTAAGGTAATTGAACAAAAATATTTTATGATTATGTGTTTCACACCATTTCCAAGACGATGAGATACAATTTGATTATTATTATTATTATTTTAATGGTCGTTAAATTGACCATATTTTTACATCACAGCCTATTTTGCATCCCCCTGCCGCAGTCCAAGGGTTAAATCCTGTTGTTACGAGGGGCATACATGGGATGCGCCAAGGTTTACGTAAACCTTCGTTCGCCTTTTCTGTTAAAATAATTCACTGACTACTGTACTGATACTTCAGTTGCCTTTGTATTTTTTCTCTGCTTATGGGTCGTGTCTTCCGCCTTCTGCTTTTGTTGAACAGAGGAATATGGTGATGATGATGATGATGATAATGATGATAGTTATATAACTGATGATAATGGTAATGTTTATGTTGGTAACTGTAATAATGATGTTAGCAAAGATAATGATGAAAATATTTTTAACATTTACATTGATGATATAACTTTGAAGACAGTGATGAGAGTGGTAATATAATGATGACGTACATTTCTTTATTTAGTATGTTTATCCCTGTTCTAACCCCACACCTTCCCTTCTCCTTCAGGCATCCCAGGAACCAAGGGTGGGAGAGGCCTTAAGGGAGAGCCGGGGATCAGAGGTGAGGCGAATTTTTATCTTCACTTCAGTCTTCATCCTTAGCGTACTGCCACACCCTCACCGTCCATCCTTACCCTACACCCTCATTCCATGCCCTGTACCTACCACCTTGAATCCTCAATCTGCCTTTTGTAGCCTACTTTATATCATACACCCTGTTGCTACACCGCACCCTACACCTTCACCGCACAATCGTCTCCCTGCGTCCTCATCCTACACCTTCACCCTCCATCCTCACCCTACACTCCCCGTGTATCTTTTCCTTGTGTCTTCATTCTGCTTCTTCGCCTACACCCTCACCCTACACCCAACATCCCTCACTCAGCATCCTCACACTAGACACTCACCATCCACCGTCACACTTAAGCCATCCTACACTCCCCGTGTATCTTGACTCCATATTCTCACTCTGCATCTTCACCCTACATCCTCACCGTGCACCCTAAGTCTCTCATCCTGCATCCTTGCCTTACACACTCACCCCGCTTTCTCACTTACAATACAGCCTCTCGCTATACACAGCCTCACACTACACCAGCACCCTCATCCCAGGACTTTTACACTGTGTCATCATCTTACAACACTTCTCCAATTTCACACTACACCCTCATCTTTCATCCTTAGCGTACACACTCACCCTACACCCATAACACTGCCGTTATATCCTTACCCTCACCCTGTCCCCAGTCATCCTATATCATCACGCAACACTACTACCGCACCCTACATTCATATTCACCATGCACTTTCTATCTTCACCCTCACGTAACATCCTCACCTTCTTTCCTCTCAGTCTACACGTACACCTTTCTCCCGACACCCTACACCTACCCTCCAAACTTTCATCCTCACCCCAAACCTTTTCCCTTTCATCTGACATCCTCTCCCTATATCCTACATCCCTATTTACTCGCCCTACACCCTTACATCATCACTCTCTTCATCCTTAGGGCTACTCCCTCACCCTACCTCCTTCCTACTGCATATCCCTCGCTACAGTTTTACCGTTTATTCTCACTCATCATCACCACCCTGCACCGTCACCCTATACTCTTGCTCACATCTTCTCTCTGCTCATGACGCCACCCTCTTGACTCAACAAACGGAGCTTCATCTTTTTTTCTTCGCCTTCCGTTTTATAATATATTCAGATGCTTCTCACACTCAGTATTCACCCACTCTTCACCCTTACGTTAAAACCTATACCCTACGCAAAGCTTCACCCTACGCATTCATTCTTATCGCACACCCTAACCCTACGCCCTCACCATGCGTCCTCTCTGTCTGTCTGTCTGCCTGTCTGTCTGTCTCTGTCTCTGTCTGTCTGTCTCTCTCTCTTTCTGTCTCTGTCTCTGCCTCTGCCTCTGTCTGTCTCCATCATCACAACACTGTCTTTTTTACCTTATACACCTCCTACAGCCTGTCTCTCATCTCACTCTCATTTTCACACCACACCCATTCTCTATATCTCAACCATAAACCACATGTACACTGTGCTCTTTGTGTACATTTTCACCGTACTCTCTCCGTGCACACCTCGTCCAACACTTTCACTCTATAACTTTACCCTACACGCCTACTCTTCACTCTTGCCTTAACCTACACTAACCCTACAGTCGTCCCTCAAACCCACCTTCATCCTTCAACCCTTTCTCTCACCTTACACGTAAACATCATTTGATCTCCGTACACCCTCACCCTCACCCAATACAAGTTGTGGAGCTGCCTGCACTAGGGATATATATTTTCTGGCTGATGCATTGCCGTCTCGAGGGGCCAAACCTTCCCCTCTCCTCCTGCCCTCTAGATGTCTGCAGTTCCAAAGCAGTGGATATCTTCAGCCGTAAAGCAGTCGAACAGGGGGAGAGATTCGGGGTCAGATTATTGGCTGGCTTTCTGTGACTAGATTTATTCTCCACTACATAAACATGACACAAACTTCTGTCTAACTGAGTGAAAAGTTAGGTTACGAGTCTGTTTACTAATTCCCATAATTATACAGTTGCTGAAGATGCAGGCCTGTATTCTCATTGGTACAGAAAATTTCGTAGCTTCCTTTCTCAGCAACAGATTCTGTATATTTCTCGTATGCCTTAATATCCTCTTGTATGCTTGCAATGGATACTGGGGAGATATTACAAATATGTAGCTAAAATACAAGTGAATATTAAGATAATATGCCAAATATATTAAGGGAGCAATGCTATGAAGTCTCCTATGGCAACATAGGTCATTCCATTATACCGAAACTAGCACAACACAGATGTGCAGCCCCATTCGAGAGCAGAACACTCTATGAAGCCTACAGACTCGTGACAAATGCAAATAATACCATAGGGAGTCCTAAAAGGTTCCGTTAACAGCATCATAGTTAACACAATGACTGCCCTTTGTAACATTCCTGGGTGTTCTTGGTTGTCAGTCACTGCTTTCGGTTAGAACCACTTCCTCCTCTTCCTTCTCCTCCTTTGTCCACTGCTGGCGCAAGCTGTGGAGCATAAGCAAAATGCATATGTGCCCCACCAGTAAATATTAGATTACTTAAAACCCATTCCCGGAGGGTAAAGGAGCATAATATCAACAGTGTCTCGACAAACCCTACCAGCAACAAAAGTCTCGACTTTTTTGCTTCTCTTTCCAAGGAAATTCATAATCAGTCTGATGAATTCACAGCAGCTGGCATTATTCAGTATTAAGTCACACACCTGTACCACTTGTGTCATTAAATATGAATTCATTAAGCTGATTTTCAAAGTATAGAAACTAGCAGGAGAGGATACAGGATGTTGCCTACTGACAGTGCAACATTCAGTGACTGCACAGTACTAGTTGTACGTCACGCTCACTTTGTAGAAGACATAAACACATTGGCGAGTAGAATTTAAAGAACCACTCACATCACCATCACATATCCCACAACAAACCCACGTCTCAGCAACTCAAAGCGCAATGAGAGCGTAACATATTCTCTCTTAAGACAGTCCTCACTAAACAAGTCTCGAGCACCGCCACAACATACATTATCAGTAGGCAAGGGGCCATATTCCCGACTTGTTCTTAGAAAATTATTTTGCCCTTCACCTTATATTTTTCATATTATATTTGCCTGCATCATACCGACATAGCTTGCAATAATAACATGTAAAGGAATATTACTTTGCCAAGTACAAAAGTAAACTGGTAAGAAATAAGTCTTACAAAACCTCTGCAGCCAACGAGAATTCGATCTTCGGGTACACGTCAACCCATATTCACTGCACTGATGTCCAGAGAAGGGAAGTCATCATGTCATCGCATATAAGCAAACTCATTATAAGTCAGCAACGTGTTCCAAAATCTCTCATCAATTTTAGTACAGTTGTTAATGTAATGTGGGGGAATCTGTCAAGTCAATTTAATAGGTAGGCATGAAACTTTTATAGCCGGTTATTATGTAATGTACTTTGGACATTACAGTAAAAAGGAACATGAAAAAGGTACATTAAACGAGCGGGTATTTCCAGTACGTCAGTAATTACTTAATGGACACAGCACAATAAAGAAGCACACTTCTTCAACCGGAAAATATTTATGAACTGTCTACAAAGCAGTGGTCAGAATTCTCAGCTTTAATCAAAAGCAGTTTAGATCGATGAGTGGTTTAGAGTAATTATATTGAAAAAGAGAAGCTCATTTCTGTATTTCCCTGTCTGTCCCTCTGTATTCATGCAGGTATCTTAACGCCAACGTTGCAAACAAACATATATCACCAGAGTTTTGCTCACTTGCTTCATGATAGCGGACATGCAGCATCCGTCTAATTACACACACACACACACACACACACACACACACACACGCACACACACACACACACACATTTTCTGTGCAGCCTTCTAGAGCATGA